>LBNU01036778.1:3403-32349 GCA_014162995.1 Artemisia annua | reverse complement strand
TACAACCTCCAAACAACCAAAGCCTGCTCAAAAGCCACCCACCAGACCAAAAAGGAAAGCTGCACCCAAGCTGATTCCTCGGGATGAACCGTCAGCTTCATCATCCGAAACGGAAACCGACTCTGAGTTCGGCACCGAATCTGATGAGGAAGCGGACTATGTAAGAAGGTCAAGGGTTCCAGATGACCAGGAAGGAAAACTTGATGAAAAAGAAGAGTTTCCAGGGCTTGCACTGACTAAACAATTGAACAAGGAAACTGCAGAGAAGGAACAAAGAAAAGGCACGGGAATTGTCAAAAATGAACCAAGTGATGCTGCACATGATGAAGAAGCAGAAAATGATCCAACTTCTGAGCCACTGGTTGACAAGCGAAAACTCAAAAGTATCATCATCGACACCAGGGCTGAAAAGAAGTAGGAGGAGAAAGAACTAAGGGAAGCTATGCTTCTAAATCTTCAACATCCACAACCTCATCAAACACTGACAAATCCTCCAGGACATGAGGCTGGCTCAAGCAGCACGGTAGCTCCACAAACCGAAACCGTACAACATGACACTATTATGACGGAAGCTACACAGGAAAATGTTGTGACAGAACAAACTGAGCTCATTACTCCAGAATTTATTGCTCAAGTTCAGATTGAAGACGAACTCAAGAAGAAAGAGGAAATACAGAGGAAAGCTAAAGAGGAGACTGATAGGTTGCTTCGTGGACTCGATCAAGACGAAGAACCTTTTGACACTAATGTACTCATCAACAGTCCTCCGCACTCACCTCCAAGGGATCCCTCACCTCCTCGATCTGAACCAGAGCACAAGTCATCTTCATCTTCATCATCACATCACTCACCACCACCAGCAAAGAAAACACGCAAAGACAAATCAAACAAAAAGAAGAAGGGAGGCAAAGCCGCTTTGACTGCATCTCAACAGATCAAGGAAGCTCTAGATCTGGCAAGGAAGAAGAGGAAACAGACACAACAGCCAACTGGAGATCTACATGACCAAGTACAACTGCTCTCACAACAGGTCAGCTTTGACTTCACAAGTCAAAGGTCTTCAGGATGCAAATCAGCTTGTCAACAAAGTTCTACAGGCCGACATGGACGGGATGATCAAAGAGTACACTAATGAATATCTCAACGACAATCTCGCTGCCATAGCTGAACCGGCTGTGTCTACGCTTATTGAGCCGATTCGATCAAAGTTGAATACCAGGATCAAGCACAACATTGAAAGAATGCTTGAGTCAACTCCATTTTATCTTCTCACTAACAGGGATCCTCCACCACCGGAAGATCTATCCACTGAACAACTTCAAACACTGTTAGCGGTCAAGCTCAGAAATAAGGAGGAAAAGACACCTGAAGAATCAACAATGTTCGAGGCACTTCAAGCCATAGCCTCAAAAGAATCTTTCAAGGAAGCTGTTGGACAACACAAACGACCCAGGCAAGATGATGACCCTGACTCTGATCCGAAAAGCAAGAAATCAAGGAAGTCAGACAAACCATCTTCATCTCACCAGCCCCGCAAGACCACTAAGCCTCCTCCTTCCAGACAAAGTCCTCCAGCATCTGGGTCAGCACCAAAGCAATCAGAGGAACCCTTCGAGCTTCAACAGCTAGATACTCAGGAAGGAAACGAAACAGCGATACCTGAATCAAAAATTCCTTCCTTTCAAGCCGGTCCATCTACCAAAACTAAAGAGAAGAAAAGGTCTTCAAGAACTAAGAAGCAGAAACAACGGACAACTCAATTCTCTTGGCTTAATGTGGACGAAGCTCGTGACTCTGATTGGCTGACTACTATGATCAAGGCACAACCACCACTTGAGGCTGACGAACCACTACCGGGTAATACTTTGCAGATGACTCAGAGTATTATGTCGGGCCTTCAAGTTGAAAGGTTGTCAAAGTCTGAGCTAAAGCGGATCAATCGTGAAGCCATGGACTTCCTCAAGAAAAGATCAGGAAACAAGATTGAATTGGACTACCACATGGAGAACATAGCCTGTGCACTATCTGGCTCGTTCGACTGACTTAACCCTGAATCCAATGTCGATACTGAAACGAAGAAACCCTACTTCACCGACTGGACAAAACCTCTACCACTACTTGGCTTTCCTGAAAAACCAAAGATCCCATTCAGACGCTTCTTCAATAATGACTTTCGATACCTCCAGACTGCCCATGAGACCTCCAAGGAGCGATATGCGACTTCACTCACATTGTCTATTCCAGTTGCCCGATATGAATTGCCAGACATTGAAGAGCTCGCACCAATCTACTGCAAATCAGTTGTCGAATACAACAGAGAAGCTCTTCTGGGAATTCAACATTGGCCTGAAAGACGAAGGCTCGGCTATACACACAGACTTCATCTAAAGTCGAGTGAAAATGTGAAGAACTCACAGCGTATTGTTGCTGTATTAGAGATCTTGGAAGAGAAGAAATTCAACTACGCCTTCATGAAAGAAATAATCGTCAAGAGAACAGACGAGAAGAAGTACAAGTTTTGTGAAGCAGACTTCCCTGATTTGAACCTGAATGACATTGAAGATATGTATCTACTGAAGGTTCAAGGAAAGCTACTCAACTTTGAACAAGACACGCAGTACAACTTCATCGCATCTCTCCTACTTCACATCAGACGACTAATTGTTCAAGAAAGGGTGGAAGATCTTCAGCTGGGAGTAGAAAGTTATCAGAACACCATCAACCTTACAGAACCACAACTCCTGATTCCTGAAATCACTGGGATGTCACAATACTCTCTCATACAACAACCGGCATTTGGAATCACATTCCTCAACATCAAAAACAATATTCATTTCATGCGGTTCGATGAGATTCCTAAGTTTTGTGATGTCACACTTCAGCGAGTTCGTAATGGGCTAGCAGAAAGGTTGGAGGATGAAAAGAAAAGGCTGAAAGACGGAAAACCAACGAGGTGGAAAGCTAATGGACGCCGAATGATCAGAAACTTTGTCCATACGATTGAAGAAAGGCTATATCGACGAGAACAGATCAGAAGGTTGGAAAGCTACATCGGTGTTCAACCATCGTTTCCAGTCTTGACATTTCGCCGACCTGATCCAAAGTTCACAGTCTTCGATGCTTAGCTCCGCTCCCATTCTTCTGGTACAAAAATTTCAATATATTCATAATATTGTTTGATTTGTAATTATTAAGGCTTGTGCACACATAACAGTGTACAACCCACACTTTGTAATGAAAGGACCCTGTGGTACGCATCAGTGCCACAATCCTAATATAAGGAGCGAAAGCTTCTTACGTTTGAGTAGATTTATTTNACATTTCGCCGACCTGATCCAAAGTTCACAGTCTTCGATGCTTAGCTCCGTTCCCATTCTTCTGGTACAAAAATTTCAATATATTCATAATATTGTTTGATTTGTAATTATTAAGGCTTGTGCACACATAACAGTGTACAACCCGCACTTTGTAATGAAAGGACCCTGTGGTACGCATCAGTGCCACAATCCTAATATAAGGAGCGAAAGCTTCTTACGTTTGAGTAGATTTATTTAAACCTTTCAGTATTCTTCAAATCTGCTCAAAAGACAAGTATTACACCTCAATAAGTAATCACTTGCTAAGGGGGAGTACTTGAAACAAAACATCATTCTTAAATCTTCAAATCTTGTTGATAGCTCCCCCATAAGACTCAAAAAAGCATATTTTAATCAAAACCGTTTACAAAAACAACATTTGATATGCTATTTTTGAGGGGGAGAAAAAGAAAGTGATTAAAATATGATGTCTAATAGTCTTATCTCGTACGAGCTCGACTCAGAATTGACCCACGAATTGACGAAACAACAAATGTCTGAATTCGAAAGGATTTATCCGAGTAGAAATTACAGTTTTGAGAAACTTTTTCTAGTTGTTTACTTTGACGGGTCTAACTTCCTTTAAGGAATGTTAACAACATCAAGTTAGTTATTAGGGCTAGTTATCACCTAAAAGCTGATAATGCATCCCTTTAACTAAGCAACGTAAACGTGTCCCTCGGGTACATGACTATTAAGAGTGGATCAATTCAAAAAATGCCAACTCTTTCCACATATACAAATTTCTGAAAATAATCATGAGCATATGTTGAGGGGGAGTATTTCATATAAAATCCAAAACCTCAAAGTGTTAACAAAAAGTTTTACACTCTTACACACTTTGAGAGATTTTCAGTGATTTGGTTTAAAGGCATCAATAGGATAGTTATGGAGTTACAAGGTGATTAAGGATAGGAAAAACTGTCCTATGATCCGCCTAAACCGGAGGGATCTACCCAAGGACATTNCTCCGTGACCATGCGGCATTCAACGGGTACGGTTTTGTCGCTGTAAAGTGTTACCACACCTCCTTCCGTAGGAAACTTAATCATACCGTGAGCCGTGGATGGTATGATTTTTAGCAATCTTATTCCCGGCCTGCCTATGATTCCATTGTATTGGGATGTGGATCTTACCACCATGAAATTCATCCATGCAGTTGCTGAGTTGTCATCGTCCCCCAGGGTTACCTCCAGCAGGATCTGTCCCAAAGGCCATGATATCTCGCCGCTAAAGCCAAGCAGGGGAGATGTGGCTGGGATCATCCTTCTCCGGATATCCGGACTTAGGCGGTTGAAACAGTGTTCATACAGTACCTCTGAGGCGCTACTGTTGTCCACGTACATTCTGTGTACGCGGTGTCCGCTTATGTCTGCCTTGATTACCAGAGGGTGGTTATCCCAGTCGTCTCCTTGTATAGGTGGGAAGGATATCTCCATGTTTGGGCCTGCTTGAACTTTCTGTTTCACATTCCGCTGCCATGCCTGGATCATGAGTATGGCCGGAGCTTTATCTTTAGCTGGGGTCTCTTTCCTAGTGCCCTTGGCTGTTCCTGCTTTTTGGGCCCCATTCTTGATTTCCTTTACTAGATGTGCTAACTGGCCGGATCTAACTGCTTCTTCAATTTGTTTCTTTAGCTGGAAACACTCGTCTATGGTGTGGCCCCTCTCACTGTGAAAGTCGCAGTTTTTTTCTTTGTTTCTTGATTCCACCGGACTTGCCATGGGAGGTGGGGCCGTGAACTTGACAGAGTCCATTGCCAGTATTTCCTTGGGTGTCTTAGTGAGAGGTGTAAAGCGGTCAGTTCTTCTTCCATCAGTTCTAGAGCGTTATAACACCCGCAAACTTTCAGACTAATATTTTAATAATACTACTATTTATTTTTGGCAGAGATGCAAGTTTTATATTTTTCGACATTTACTGACAATCAAAATTCACATTCCACTTTACTGAAACCGCACGCGTACCGACACCGCGATAATATGGCTTAGATCTAAAAATTTAATACCGGGTATCATTAAACACGAAATTCATTTAATTCCCTCGAGCATTACGAAATCAAAAATATTCCCATGCCTCACTTTTTATTTAACCCTCACCTTTTAATTTATATACACAAATAAATACATCCAATTCTTAAATAAAATGATAAACTAAATATATATATATATATATACTCCCACCGTTTCATTCTCCCCCTCTCTCTCCCACGCCTCTTCTGGATCTGTCCTCATCGCCGTCCCCACCATCCTGCTATCAACCAGACCTGAGCAAAGATGGCAACAAGAAAACAATCGGTCCCCCTCGAGGTCCACACGGTGATGAGTTGAATATGACGAGGCGGTGATGAAGCTTTCTCTTTTTGGCTAATAGCCGACTGCCATAAGGAGTGAGGAGGGTCAGACCTCCCTCGTATTATTTCTTTTATAACTCGAATGATTCACAAATCAACCCATCACTCAATCAAAATGCAACAAGACACAATTGAAGACTGTGGGGGGAGTTGCCTTGCGTGAATCGAATCCGAGCCCTGATTCTTTAATCTCCTTGATAATCGATTCAAATTTCTGTAAGGGTTCCCTTAATTTAGTTCCATTCGAATATTTTGTTNCTCAAAAGGTTTCTATATTATCTAAAACCTGTGTACTCACCAACTATTTTCATAGTTGACCCGTTTTCTCATGCATTTCAGGTGATCGTTGATTAAGAAGTCTTTTGAATAAAGGAGTCGTCACGAGTCATCATTAGTCCTTATGTAATGAAATGCTACCTTTTGAAAACTAAACTTATGTTTTAATTGCCGAGGTCGGCCTGAATGACAATGTAATGTTGTACGTTTTCTTAAATTTAATTATGGTATTGTACTATATCTCTTTGGCTATGTATATTGAATGTGTCGCACCTCGTGTTTCCGCCTCTGGCAGGGTGTGACAGATTGGTATCAGAGCCTAAGGTTATAGTGAATGCCGGTTTTTCTAAAATAAAAATCGCAACTATAACCAAAATAAAGTTTTCTTAAAATACCGAACGTCATACGAGTTGACTAGTTCGAGCATTGCATCGTTACTCCTAAATTATGCATAGCCTGCGCACCTATGCCTAATTCAGGAAGAATCATGCAGTGAAAGGAGTAGTAATCTTGGATCATGTTTGGTCGAGTCGTAGTAGTCTAATCACCTGAAATTGCATTGGTCGTGTGCGTGTGCATTGCATGTTTTGTGCATTTATAATTGTGCATTTTGAACTATAGTCAGACATTTATTATTAGCGTTGAGCATACCTTGTCCCCGTCACTCTGGCTTCGTTTTGTTACACTATGCTTGATAGTCACTAAGTACTTTTGTCACGACGTGCCTTGTCTAATTTTTGGTATTATAAGTCTTTGTACATTTTTGTTCTGGTTACATTAGTTACAGTCCATAGACCCGCCAAACCCTCACCGACTACCGCCTTATATCCACCTACGTACCAAGGCCCTCGCTTGCGACAACTCTTGAGGATTAGAACCTCTGAACCCCCGAGANCGTGCCTTGTCTAATTTTTGGTATTATAAGTCTTTGTACATTTTTGTTCTGGTTACATTAGTTACAGTCCATAGACCCGCCAAACCCTCACCGACTACCGCCTTATATCCACCTACGTACCAAGGCCCTCGCTTGCGACAACTCTTGAGGATTAGAACCTCTGAACCCCCGAGAGTGGCTTATCAGGCATCGCCTTTCCGTCCATTACAACCGTTGGAATCTACATACTATAATTCAGGAAGACGTGGTATCCGGCCTTAATGACAGCATTGGTTGCATCGTCCATAGCGTTTTAATGATCCTTGTGCTCTAAGCATAGTTCTAAGCGTACCGTCATTTTCTCGTTCATATCTCTGGACTATGTATTCTTTTCAGACTATTGACCATTTCGTCAAAGACTTTCAAATTTTGAGCTATGGCATCTCTTGCAAACCATTTTAAGATATTAATGAAGACCGGAAATGAAGCGACAGATCTTTCCTAGCTTGTCAGACATTTGATGACTACTAAACGTCATAAGCCCTAGTTAAATTTCTAGCATTCTCGGTAACCTAAGCCGCCGCTATTCGTAGATTTGATTTGGATTATGCAATTCCAAACTTGAGCCGAGCCTTCCAGAGACCTCCTCTAAAGATTGTTGAAATCTTCCACTCCTAACAACTTGTTTCCCAGCTTGATCTAGTGATAGTTCTTGTCTGATAAGTTACGAAGATCAAGAGGGACACAAGTTGTTACTAAATATATCCAACTTGAACTCATGACCATTCTTGGGGTCGTGAGATGGAGATGAAACTCACTAACTAGAAGTCACCTGAGGGCAAAGCTCGAGAATGGGAAAGTGTCCATCAAATCTAACCATGAGAACGCACGCCAGCAGAATGAGCGAACTGAATCTCGAGGACGAGATTCCTTTTAAGGTTGGCAGACTATAACACCCGCAAACTTTCAGACTAATATTTTAATAATACTACTATTTATTTTTGGCAGAGATGCAAGTTTTATATTTTTCGACATTTACTGACAATCAAAATTCACATTCCACTTTACTGAAACCGCACGCGTACCGACACCGCGATAATATGGCTTAGATCTAAAAATTTAATACCGGGTATCATTAAACACGAAATTCATTTAATTCCCTCGAGCATTACGAAATCAAAAATATTCCCATGCCTCACTTTTTATTTAACCCTCACCTTTTAATTTATATACACAAATAAATACATCCAATTCTTAAATAAAATGATAAACTAAATATATATATATATATATACTCCCACCGTTTCATTCTCCCCCTCTCTCTCCCACGCCTCTTCTGGATCTGTCCTCATCGCCGTCCCCACCATCCTGCTATCAACCAGACCTGAGCAAAGATGGCAACAAGAAAACAATCGGTCCCCCTCGAGGTCCACACGGTGATGAGTTGAATATGACGAGGCGGTGATGAAGCTTTCTCTTTTTGGCTAATAGCCGACTGCCATAAGGAGTGAGGAGGGTCAGACCTCCCTCGTATTATTTCTTTTATAACTCGAATGATTCACAAATCAACCCATCACTCAATCAAAATGCAACAAGACACAATTGAAGACTGTGGGGGGAGTTGCCTTGCGTGAATCGAATCCGAGCCCTGATTCTTTAATCTCCTTGATAATCGATTCAAATTTCTGTAAGGGTTCCCTTAATTTAGTTCCATTCGAATATTTTGTTGTTATAATCTGTTTGGATTTGAATTAAATCGAATCAAATATACCTTTGTATGATTGTTTGTTTGTTTTGGTTGTTATCGAACTTTGTGTGGCAAAACTTAAAAGTCGAATGAAAACCAGATCTAATATTGGCTTGGAAGTGTTAATTTGTTGGTTGTCTTTTGATGTCCGTGTCCTTGTAAAAATTTGTGTTGCTTCGAATTTGACAAAACGTGTGTCAAAGTTCTTGTGTGGTAGAAGTGTTTATCAAGTCAAAACTTAGAAAAGTTGTGGCTCGCAAATTTGTAGTTTTCGTTCCTACCTTGGTTTTGTGGCGTAGCTAAGGACCTGGGGGTCTTGGTTCATGCCGTAGCGTGATTATTAATGCTTTGTGAAATGTTTTTCCCTCATTGTTGTGTCATTTGCATCTCATAATTTGTGTCAAAACTGATTTGCCTCAAGTAGCGTGTTAACGCCTTTATCGAGTAAATAAACCCTTGTCGTAATCCTTGTCGATCCGAGAAGTGGCCTAGCCAAACCTTAGGCCAAACTTGTTGTCGATTTGGTATATAAGACCTTGTGGCAGTGTCAAAACAAAAACCAAAACAAAATAAGAGAAGGGAAAACTTTACTGGATGTGTCAATTTGGTTGGGTCGAGGCCCAACAGACCCAAGTTGCGTGAATTGTTTTGTTTTACAAACTGGGCCAAGGCCAAATTTTAATAACTTATGGTACGTTTGATTGTGTCTCATAAATATAAATTGTCAACAAAATTGTTATCATAAATGATGTAGTATTTGTGTGAACTCAGGTTGTGATGTTTCTATGTGTCGACCACAATATCTCACAACTTAATCCCGGTTTATTCGACTCACTGTTTTGTCTCCGACTCACTCGACTTACTAAATCTCGACATGACTTCACGACATACTTTAGTCCACTAAACGTATCTTATAAAACGGAATTATAAACTATAATCAAGTTTTAAACATGTGAATCGTTAGTCAATATCTTACACAATGATATATTTATACTAAGCGAGATTTATGATTCTAAAAAGAATACAACAACAAGTTATTAATTATGACACTTGGTCACCACGTATAAGTAAAATATGTACACGGTCATGCCCGATTTTCTAAAACTCCTACATTTATAACTTATAGGAGTATCTTTAATATAAATTCTTTTATAAATTTATTATAAACTTTTATCACTAACTAATATTCGATCACATATAAATACGTATACTTTTAATTCATCTACTATATATATGCCATTACTTTTCGTACGTCGTCTTTCGGTTACCGACGAACCAAAGACTTATTCGTTTCGATACTTTTTATTAATTGTTCATGTATGCTTAAGCACTTTCGAAAGCCAATGCTAGCCAATATTTGCAAAACTATTTCAACTTAAATGCTGCCACACAATCAACAATTATACAAACATTTTTTTTAAACATATTTAAGCTACGAGCTAAGACGTGCCATACTATTATAGGTCGCGTGTCGGTACTGTGCACTCATATTACTTGACTTTACCCTATTCAGACAGCTTTACTTGAGGTGAGTATACACGAATCCCCTTTTTATCGTTTTACTTATTTGGGGTGGAATGCATGAATTTAAACTTAAACTATATTGTTTGAACTTTATGACATTTATTTGAACCCTATTGACTTGATTTGAACTCTTTGAAATATTTTGAACCCTTTGACATATTTTGAACTCTTTTGACTTGACTTGACCTTTATAACTTGATTTGAACTTTCGAACTTGACTTAAACTCTTGGACTTATTATGAATTTATGACTTGTTTTGAACTTAATGTACCGTATGTTCTTGACCTAAAGTCTCCCATGTTCGGAGCAGTCAATTTAAGTCTCCCTTGTTCGGAGCAGTGCCGAGTCTCCCCTGTTCGGAGCAGTCTTGATTGATAGTATATAATAGTTGTTATGATGTATTGTCCGTACAAACAGTACATTCGCATTGTTAGTCCCCGATTGGTTTGCCGTTCGCACTCCAATTTATACGTACCGTTCGTACGGCCTCCTTGTGTGGGGCAGTAGGTAGTATGGATAGCGCTATTAGAGGTCGGCCAGCCTCTCGTTCCCCTGTCTACGGAATGCATATTATTTACTTTTGGGGCATTGCCGCATACTTTATTATATACGAGGAATCATTATTGTGTAATGTCATTCTCAAAAGGTTTCTATATTATCTAAAACCTGTGTACTCACCAACTATTTTCATAGTTGACCCGTTTTCTCATGCATTTCAGGTGATCGTTGATTAAGAAGTCTTTTGAATAAAGGAGTCGTCACGAGTCATCATTAGTCCTTATGTAATGAAATGCTACCTTTTGAAAACTAAACTTATGTTTTAATTGCCGAGGTCGGCCTGAATGACAATGTAATGTTGTACGTTTTCTTAAATTTAATTATGGTATTGTACTATATCTCTTTGGCTATGTATATTGAATGTGTCGCACCTCGTGTTTCCGCCTCTGGCAGGGTGTGACAAGCGTCCTTTGAATTCAGATCTCCGCTCAAACGCTTGGCTATTTTGGCTGACCCTTGTCCCAACTTCTTGAGCCTTCCATGAGGAGCGGTCTTGCTTCTTCTTTGTTTGATTTGCCGCGGCTATGGCACCGCGGAGGAAAGCTGTAGTCATTTTCCACATTTCATCCACAGTTTGTGGGATGTTATCATTGAGCCTTTTGATTAGCTCCGGATTGGTTATCCCGTGCATGAATCCTGAGATTTTCATACATTTCGGAGCACCCTTTACGTGCGTGCTTTCCGTTTTGAAGCGTTCCACGAAGGCTCCGGTAGACTCCCCTTCTTTTTGCTTGATGTGGTGCAGCTCCACCGGGTCCTTTGCATACTTCTTTTGCTGAAGGAAGTAGGATAGGAAACTTTTCCGCAAATCCTCGAAGCTATCTATGCTCTCTGGTGGGAGTTCATCAAACCACACCCGAGCATGACCCATGAGGGTGGAGTTAAACATGTGGCACCAAGTGGGCATGGCCCAACGTTCCACTTTAGCCACGATACAGAAGTTCTTGAGGTGGTCTTCTGGATCACCCGTTCCATCGTAAGTTTTTACGTTGGAAGGCATTCTGGTTCGTTTCGGGAACTCAAAACACCTGATTCAGTATGTGAAGGGATCAGTGTCCTCAATGTCATATGGACGATATAAGTCATCTTCATTGCTTTTGTCTTTTTTAGCCCTAGACTTCCAACGCCCTCCGGCACTGTCTTCACTTTCTGCTGGGGAGCGCTCTCTTCGCTGCCCGGGGTCAGAGCGTGCGGATCTACTCCCGGCTCTTTTTTCCCTAGTGTCTGGGACGCTGCTGAAGGTTGGGCTTGGGCTTCTCCTTTCCCACCTCTCTGATCTTTCGCCAGTGGCCCCGTGGTGGTTACGTCTGGTTTCGGCTCGTCGTTCTCTCCGAGCACGGCTTTTGGACTTCAGCCTGGAGAACACATCTGGCTTCCTTTCTCCCAATCGTGACTTAACGTCTCGCCGCTTCTCTCCCAAGCACGAGAAGACAGCTGACCGGGGGAACAGCTTTCTCTCTTCGTCCTCTCCGGAGGATTCGGTTTCTCTACTGCTAAGCCTAGAGAAGGCACTTTGGGAGTAAGAGTACTCCAACGGTCCAGATCTGACACTTGGACTGGTTTGTCGCCTTCTCTTGGTCCTTCTCTCTTCCGGGGATCTGGGCTCAAAGTTTCGAGATTGTTCCCGAGACTTCCCACTTTTTTCTCCATCCTTTTCGAAGTCGAGGCGTGTTTGCACCTGCCTTAACTTCTCTTGGTGAACCTTTTCGGCCATGAAGGGCAATATCTGGTTGTAATGCTTTTCGCAAAACTCCCTTATCGCCGCATCTGGCAAAGGTTCCTCCATTCCTTGACTTGCCTCCTTTCCCAAAGTGTTCCGTACTACAGAGCGCTCTTGGGTGGGAGAGGAGCCACTCGTCGCCGTTTTACTCATTTTTGGTTAGAGTATCTTTGGAAACGTAGTTAAGTTGACGAGTCACAATGCGGATGACGCCACTTGTTAGTGCAAAATCAGGGTTCTTCCTTTAAAACCTAGTTTATGCTAGTCTTTGACAGGTAGGATTTCGAACTTCAAGGTTGATAACGATCTGCTAAGAAAGAAAACACCGTTAGCCTCACCGCGGAAGAGGGACTTCCACGGTCAACCTCGGGTGTGAGAGTAAGTATTGATTATAGAGAGATAAAGTGTTGAGAGAGAGAGCTATGTGTTACCCTTTTGAAGGTGGCGAGTCCTCTTTATTTATACCATGGCCTTTGTTGTCGTCTTTTGAGAACCTCGTACTATGACAAGGACATATTTTCCCGAAAAATCCTCTGGTTCACTTGTTGGTGTCCCCGCATAGTGGGTTGCATTTCTTTCGGAGCAAGGTTATCGTCTTTCACCTCTGTTGTCAGCTAAATGGTAGCTGACAGTGTTCCTTGTCCTTTTTTAGGTTAGTTCATGGTCCCGGTGTACGGAGTACGGCATCCTTTAGGCGGCGGTCGTGTCGCGGACCGTCCTTTGGAAAGCTAGTCTCCGGTCTGGGTTGTCTTGTACGTCCAGACCCTTGTCCTAGTCCGGGCTAGGCAAGCCCGAGCGGGTCNTTTGATGAAAAAATTTTTATAGAGGCATACACAACATAAATCTTTGTTAGCACATTTGTAGTATACTCGAAATATATGAATGAGAAAACATGTGCAAGTAATGTGACGGTGAAAATACCCAAAGGTAAATAAACACATCTGCTTGTCGATATATCCTAAACTAAAAGTTGTTGAATGTAAATTGTTAGTGCAAAATCAGGGTTCTTCCTTCAAAACCTAGTTTATGCTAGTCTTTGACAGGTAGGATTTCGAACTTCAAGGTTGATAACGATCTGCTAAGAAAGAAAACACCGTTAGCCTCACCGCGGAAGAGGGACTTCCGCGGTCAACCTCGGGTGTGAGAGTAAGTATTGATTATAGAGAGATAAAGTGCTGAGAGAGAGAGAGCTATGTGTTACCCTTTTGAAGGTGGCGAGTCCTCTTTATTTATACCATGGCCTTTGTTGTCGTCGTACTATGACAAGGACATATTTTCCCGAAAAATCCTCTGGTTCACTTGTTGGTGTCCCCGCATAGTGGGTTGCATTTCTTTCGGAGCAAGGTTATCGTCTTTCACCTCTGTTGTCAGCTAAATGGTAGCTGACAGTGTTCCTTGTCCTTTTTTAGGTTAGTTCATGGTCCCGGTGTACGGAGTACGGCATCCTTTAGGCGGCGGTCGTGTCGCGGACCGTCCTTTGGAAAGCTAGTCTCCGGTCTGGGTTGTCTTGTACGTCCAGACCCTTGTCCTAGTCCGGGCTAGGCAAGCCCGAGCGGGTCCGGCCCATTGTTCTTGGGTCCGGCCCATTGTTCTTGGGTCCGGGGGTGTGATATGCGATCATAAATCACGTCCATTTATATCATATAGCATTGTCGACGGCAGAAACCTCCAAGCTTCTGCAGCTCGTTTAATTTAATTTAACATGTGGAACATGTGCAATTTTAGCTGGCAGGTTTTAGTGCCACTGGTACGTGTCTAGGCGCGGTCCCTGCTGCATTAACGATATGTGATTTATAAATGATAGTAGCTAAAATTGATCAAAATCCAGATAATGTAATAATGTAAGGATGATATAAAAAGCTTTGGCTAGTGAATTTAAGACTTTTGCAATTTAAACGTGAGTGCTTGAACTTACGTCGACGAAGAAAATCTCATGCAATGCTCTGATTATAAGCACATATATCGTGTTTTGCCTAACCGTAATGCATCCTAGTGTATATTTTTCGTATTATCGTGTGTCTTAAGGATGAATGACTAGAGAAACTAAATGAACGTGATATTATATCGTATAAATAAAAGAAAATATGACTAGAATAACAAATACTTCTAGTAAACAATGTACCTGTTACAAATTCACAATTATTGACCAAACAGGTTTCGTAATTCAGAATTATTTTTTTCTAATTATTTTGTTCATATTGAGTTAAATGTGCAAGTATGTAGAAGAACCTCGCGTTTGGTATCTCGGAATGAGATGAGGGAATGAATTTTTATTCCAATCATGTAAGTTGTTTAAGATTTACATCTTCCATACTTCATATACCTCAAAAGGGAAATGTATGGATTTTTCATAACTGAGTGGCCCGCCGCTACTAACTCATACCCATTATGATTCATGACAGCATACCAAACGCACCCTTAGCTTCTTTTACCTTTATTCTAAATAAAAATGGCTAATTGTCTGAATGCTTACTTGTCATTTTTTTTTAATTGTGTGTACAATAGTTGGGATCTAAATAATTTAATAACTATATTTTTGAATTTCGATTATTTTGTGTATCGATTCTAAAAATACGTGATTTAATTCTCAAAAATACTTGATTTGATATGCAAAAATATGTCAACCGATACACACAATAATGAAAATGCAACAAATTAGTTATTAAATAGTCTGATCCTAACGATGGCACAACTCAAAAAAGTGACGAGATACATTTTCAGACAACAAGCCCAAATAAAAGCTATTAATACATGTTATATTTGGGCAAATCGCACAACAATATCATAGTTAAGGTAAATTTGAATTTTAGGTACTTAACTTTTTATTTCTCAATTTAAGACATAGAAGTTATTTTTGCGTAATATTTTTTCAATTTTTCAAAACTAATTACCAAACATGACTTTAGCCGAAATGACTTTTAAATGCTCATTTATAACGATACGTATGACCGGTGACATCTTCCGAAAAATCAAAAAACTTACATTGCACAAAAATAACATGAATATCTTAAATTGAGAAAGATAAAGTTAAGTACATAAAGTTTAAATTAATATTTAGGTTGATATCTTTTTTTGCAATTTGCTCATTATATTTAGACATTGAGCACGTTATGCAGCCATGCAGCAGGGTAGATTGGTAGAAGTTCACTTTGAGTTGGGCTTATTCGGCTTTTAAACACAGGCTTGCTTTATAGTCCCATACTAGTACTAGTACTACTAAAGTTGAAAGTCATCTTATTGTATAAGACTGGTATATGTTTGTTAACTCACCGTAACAAAAACTATTACTACTAAATTTCTTTTTTGGAGTATCATTTTGTACACATTTAATTATTCTTTGAGACATGGCTACAACACCTTGCACGTTGCAACATGTGAAAAAAAAAAAATAAAGGTTTTCTTTGCCTTTTTTATTCCATCTTGCTACCNTGACAAAATTCAGAAAAAGATATCATGTTTAGGCTGCCGTGGATTTTAGTAAATGCTTTGAGATGCTGTGATTAGGCTGCCATCAAGTTGATATCCTGTTTCTCGTATTAGTTAAATGAGTCGACTGAAAAGTTGAAAACAAATCATACCACCAGTATAATTCGTTTTAAGTATGATATCTCAAACTGCTTATTGAATTCAACTTATATCAACTAAACTAAGTAGATAAGCATAAAGATATTTCTGCTAGAACAGGTTTGGTGAAAGTAATTCAGGCCTTGTAAAATAAGTTCAGTACATATTGACACTTTCTATTCAGTAATTTCTATTCAATAGTTAATGTAACGTTATCTTTGACATGTTTCCAGGGACTTTGAGTTTGGTTGATGAGCAAGACTGGGACTTCATTACAGAATCAATGTGGAAGCTTTACATATTATGCAAATCTTGAGTTTTGTATTGTTTCAGTTACCAGAATCTTTGTTTAGTTACTTACATATTATGAGAAATAATGACTCTTACTTTCATATTATGTGAATCTTGAGTTTGATTTTATAAAATTTACCTTATGTGTGTTTGAAATTGTATATATCTTTTATGTAATATTTGACTTTTTAATTTCTAGAAATTATTAAAATTTGTTTCTAGAAATATTTATTAATTTGTTAAAAATATACATCTAAATTTCTTCACTTTTAAAAGTGTGAAGAATTTTTTTAAAATCCTCACACTTTTACTTGAAAGAGTGAAGAATCCTTAAAAATCCTCACACTTGAAAGTGTGAAGAATTAATATCTCACACTAAAAAGTGTGAGGAATTGTTTCAAAATCCTCACACTTAAAAGTGTGAAGAATTAGAATCTCACATTTTTAAGTGTGAAGAATTGTTTCAAAACCATCACACTTTAAAGTGTGAAGTTTTTATAAATCTTCACATTTAAAAATGTGAAATTATTTGCTACACCAATATGGTTCACACACAAGCTAAGTGTGAACTTTTCAATTCCACACACTTTATAGTGTGAACATATGCTTTAATAAGTGTGAAAAGTTGGGTATTTTGTTGTAGTGAGTATTTACTCGGGCTTAGTAGCTCCATAACTCAATTTTAAGCCAAGTAGCTAACTAATATTGACAACTTTATAAATATGTTTTGCCGCTTTGAATCACGCCTTAAAAATGCTATAACGCGACGCCTCGCGCTAAAGCTTGAGGCTTGGCTATGCCGCTACGCCACGCTTCACGCTATTTATAACATTGGTTATGGTTATTTAATTAAAGGGCTGTATGTACATAGACGTAATTCTTAATAATCATTTTTATAAAAATTCTTAGAAAACTGACTAGTGAAAAGTGATTAATGTGGCTTTATTAATTATGAAATGCATATGAAAAACACTCCTTTACTAAAAGCAACATACTGTAAGAGCATAAGGTGTCTTCACCCCAAGTTAAACTTTTACCTACTACCATGTTAGCGCCACATCATCTTTAACATTTTCACCTTAACTAAATAAAAAAACCCCTTATCATCACTCAACCTTAACTCAACTATTTTCAAATTCAACCACTAAACTAAAACAAATACTTCATTTATTAAAAAACATAACATTAATTATTAATACATATTACAATACGAAATATAGAAAACAAAAAACAAATTACATCGAAAAAAATATACAAAACATATGAAATTTAAAAACATACAAATTACAAATACTTATTCATCATCTTCGGAATCTTCTTGCTCTGATTACGGGTCACGCGAGTTTGAGCTGCTGATGGTTGCTCCAAATGTTGCTGATATTCGTACGCGGCTATCATAAACTCAAAATCAGTTTCGTCATCTACATCGGACCAGTTCTTAGGTTCTTCGCCACTTTGATTCGGATCCATTGTGAATGAACAAGTTTTTTTATTTTTTATTTTTATTATTTTTTTAAATAAAACGGTGATACTAGTTGTTTAGGGGGGGGGGGAAGTGATTTTTTTTAATCAAACAACACCTTAACGCCACGTTAAAGGGTTAACGTGCCGCGTTAACTCAGCCTTAACGTGGGTACTCGGTGTGTTAACGCAAGGTTTAACGTGAGGAAGTTAAGCTTTAACGTGGGTTTTAGGTTAACGTACCGCATGCTCTAAGAGCACTAGGTACCCCGAAGCCGTCCCGTTGATGTCGTGGGAAAAAGTGATGCCATATCAGCACATTTTCTAATAACATCAGAATTCACTACAACACAAAAAACACCCCTCCCTCCTATAACACCAGTTTTTGGTGCCGTCGTACACCTCTGGACCCCACATTTTTAAAATATGATATCTAGAAAGAAAAACCTTATACCACTTAAAGAAAGATTAACCCAAATTTATCATTAAACAAAAATTTAGTTAACAACATTCCATATAATTTGTTAACAAAATTTCAGCACATGTTAACTTTATATAAAAATATTTCAAAAAAAACTTTATATAAAAAAAGTCCAGCCCAATCTTAAATAAAGAAAGAATCAGCCCACTTCCAAAACCAACATAACCCTAATAAGACTTTGACCCTAATTTATCTCACTATGTATATGCCCCATCCCTATTTCCCTGTCACAAAACATAAAGTAGCCTCCCCCAAAAAAATCTTCATTTACTTCCTCCCAAAACGTGGTGTCCATCCTTTCGACTCCTTCATTGTTTCAAACCATTAGATAATCACAAAAAAGAGAAAGAAAAAAAAAGTGAAAGACGAAACCATTTGACAGGAAAATGCAAGTCACGGTGTGTAGGTGGCGCCGTCGCGTTGCGTTTTCCGAGACCATCTCGGCTGGTCACGACGACTCAAGACGTGAAAACGCGAGCCACGGTACCGTGGTGGCGCCGTCGCGTTGCATTTTGGGGGAAAACGCCACTAATAACGCAAGGTACCTAGGCCTCTAAGAAACAAAATTCAATATGTAAAGGGAGGTTCAAAAGCAGAGAGTTTTACTGTTAGCTTCACGAAAGATCTTAACTATTGTTAATTGTTAAGCATTAAAAGAAAATGGCTCCCATATAACAAAATAGTGAAAATACAGTTAAGTGTGAGTGGGAGAATTAAAGATATAAAATTTGAGTTTTTTAGAATAAAATAGTTTATAAATTTTGTTTTGTTGCAAGAATTGTATGGGAGAGCCGTACTCGGAGGGGCTTCTCGAATGAACCTACCATACTCCGTGCAGCTATTGTTGTTGATCTTGTAAAGTCTACCTAAAGGTTCAGACTAGATTGTAGAATTGGGTGGGAAGTTTTTTTTATTTCTATGAGAAGAACCATGGAGTTCAGTAAGACAACAACTCAATAGTCGAGAAAGACGCAACTAGTCTTGGTATCAAGTCATCTTCCCTTTGTTGAAGAAAGAATAGCCAACTTCTGGTAAATGCTTTTCCTTGTTTACTCAAAGGCAATGACCAGCAAAATCAGGGATACCTATAAAAGGAACAGATGTTCCCAAAGCCATTATTGTTGACTAAACAACCCTTTCTTTGATTCCTCTTGTCGAATCTAAACTAACTCAAGGTTGGGATCATGGTGCGTGAGAAGGTTCTAATGGGGTTCCTTTTGGAGGAGGGGAAGAAGTTACGACCTGCAGATTTATTATTATTCAATTGGCTCCAAGGTAAAGATGCATGTTTGGATGTGACCGGAATCTCTCCATTTGCTGGTAGTGGGGCGACTTCATGGGCTCCTGGGGTAGCCTTTGTAATACTGTGGAGAAGAAAAAGAGAAAGTATGCATCCAAATGTGAGGACAATGGATACAAGTTCATACCTTTTGCTTTCTCTACATTTAGGGAATTCAAGGCGGAAGCGTTGGATACACTTTCTCGTATTAAGTCTATTGCCACTAGCCACTCAAATAATGTTAAAAGTGGTGTTTTTACTTTTCATCGAGTTAGTTTTTTATTCAGAAAGGAGTGGGAGCACAGATTGTGTCTAGACTCTCATCCAACTTAATGTAAATTTTTATGGTCTAATAAAGTGATGGTTTAATATGATGATGATGATGATGATGATGATGATGATGATGATGATAATAATAATAATAATGTTAGCCCTGAAAATAATGTTATATGTTGGAAATTGCATTAGTTAAAAGCACAAGGACTAGTTCTGTCAATAGGACATAGTTTTAGTGTTTTGTAGTATATATACTCTCCTAGTTGCAACTAGGAGAGGTTGGATGTCTCATTTGTAATAAGGTGTGTGTGGTTTCTCCTCTTTCTCTCTCTAGAAAACACACACACCTTCCCCAATTCTTTAATCTAATTTTACCATGTTTAACCTTTATTTCGAGCATCCCCGACCTCCTGAAGAATGTTTCTTGGTCATAACAAGTGGTATCAGAGCTAACCAGGGGCGATTCGTGGTGTTTTTGGGTGGTTTTAGTAGCTAGTCGATTGGTTTGGTTTGATTCGTGGGTGTTTACATCTTGGGTTTCATCTAGATCGTTCATATAGGCTACTAGGAGTTTGTGGGATTTGGTTTTTGGGTTTTTATGGTGATTTTCATGGCTATTCGTGGGTATTGAAGCTGGTCGTGGGTTTTAGCAAGAATTTCTAGGGTTCTGCGAGTTTCAATGTTCTTTTGCGAGTATCAAAAATAGGGTTTAGCGAGTATGCATGTTTCTTGCGAGTATGCAAGTATTTCTAGCGAGTAAGGGCTAGTCTTTTCGCGAGTATGGAGCTGGAACTTTGCGAGTATGGAAGTGATTTTGCGAGTATGGTTGATATCTTAGCGAGTATGGGAAAATCATAGCGAGTATGCTTTGCGAGTATGAACTTGCGAGTATGAAACTTGCGAGTATGAAACTTGCGAGTATGAAACATGCGAGTATGAATCTTGCGAGTATTTTGGCGGGAAAATTTGAGTAAAATTTATTTTCTACGGGAGCTTAAACATTCAATTTTTACGCGAGATTCAAAATTTGGTATAACGTTGAAAATTTTGACCAAAAATTTAAATTTTTTTGGCCAAAATTCAAATTTTTCGGTAAAATTTGGCGTAAAAATTTTTAAAACTCAAATTTTTCGTGCAACTTTAGACTCGCATTTCATAGTGATTTTTAAAGTTTGAGCGAGAAATTTTTCAACTTCAATTTTTGGAGGGAAATTTGGAAATCACTAAAATAAACCCTAATATCACCACACCCAATACATTGATATTATTGGTACACCTTATACAAGAACATGATTCATTAACTTGTTTCATTACATGAATACCAATATATCACCTCACCCACTTCATGATATCATTGGTACACCTTATACAGAACATGATTCATTTATTTGTTTCATTGCATAAATACCAATGTATCACACCTTAAAACACACCACGTTTTGCTTAAAACGATCCTGATCAAGAATCAAATACAATAACGATGGCTAATATCAGAAGTTTGTGCATACAAGGAGAATTCTTTATTATCTATTTGGGTTTGAAGTGAAGTTTTACGGATGAGTACTTATTTATCTCAAAGTCTAGGGGTTGGTTGGATGCATGACTTTCGAAGATACTTGTTGGGCACATACATATATGTTAACCTAGGGTTACATACATGGTGACGAAGACTTGGTTTATCTACTTTTCATAGGTCAAGGGGTGGACGGACGAAGACCTAGTTAACTATCACTTAAAGGAGTTACGTTGTAGTGCTCAGTGTCACACTTAGATGTGGATAATCAAGAGGTGTTACGTCTCATACTTGTTGGTTGGTTGGATGAAGAGTATTGAGTACTTAGGGATTCGATGGTATACGAACTCTCTACACCGTTCTTAGTTACTACCGGAACCACAAGCTTAAGTCACAAGTCTGGGGAATCTTACTTCATTCTCAAGTTCGTCATATTGAGTTTTTCCTTTTGGGGTTAATGGAAATAGTCGTCGTTGTTGATTCAGAGGTTGATAAAGAGTTAGACAATTTCAAATGGTATCGTTAGTAGATTGGGATTATCGACATCTTCACACGTACTGATTATAGTCTATTCTAAAGGTGCTTCCGGGTACAACTACATATACACATTGGTATGCTGATTTCGATGAGATCGCAATCATCAGGGGAGAGAAATGTGAACTAAATATGTACTTTATGAAGTACTAAAGGTCCATGTGACCAGGCTGAACCGTTTCTACCTTTGTTAATTACATGTGTGCGTTATGGACTGATTTATAAGATAGCTGGAATGCATTTGGTGAAGAAGAAGATGTTGATACATTGTACCCCGAACAGAAAATCTTGAAGAAGGTCGAGTCTACAGTCGTTTTACATATTCCGCTGCATGTTTGAAGACTAAAGACGGTTCGCATGTGTTTTTCATAAAAGACTTCTTCAGAGTTAGGGCATTCATCAGAGATGTTGTTAGTTTGGGGGAGAGCACTAATTAGGGGAGAGTGTATTGTAATGGTCAATGTTAATCCCTAATTAGATTCACTCACATTGTTCCTCTACAAGTCAAAGTGATGGCAGCCGAGAAGACTCAGATGTATAAGAAGCTATGTTGCTTGAAGACCACTCTCAGAGCTGCTGTGCTTATGTTTTGTATTGTGTTTTACTTAATTGTGCTTGTAGGGAACGTTGTAAGCAATTTCCATATAACATTACCTTGGGGAGAGATTGTTANAGATTCACTCACATTGTTCCTCTACAAGTCAAAGTGATGGCAGCCGAGAAGACTCAGATGTATAAGAAGCTATGTTGCTTGAAGACCACTCTCAGAGCTGCTGTGCTTATGTTTTGTATTGTGTTTTACTTAATTGTGCTTGTAGGGAACGTTGTAAGCAATTTCCATATAACATTACCTTGGGGAGAGATTGTTAGCCCTGAAAATAATGTTATATGTTGGAAATTGCATTAGTTAAAAGCACAAGGACTAGTTCTGTCAATAGGACATAGTTTTAGTGTTTTGTAGTATATATACTCTCCTAGTTGCAACTAGGAGAGGTTGGATGTCTCATTTGTAATAAGGTGTGTGTGGTTTCTCCTCTTTCTCTCTCTAGAAAACACACACACCTTCCCCAATTCTTTAATCTAATATACCATGTTTAACCTTTATTTCGAGCATCCCCGACCTCCTGAATGATTGATTCTTGGTTATAACACCCATGTTAATGGTTCTTCGAAGATACCGAAAGATCCGTTTAACCTCTTTGAGGTGAATTTCGGTAGGCTTTGCCTGAAACCGTGCTAATAAGCAAACAGCAAATTGAATATCTGGTCGGCTAGCAGTTAGGTACATGAGCGAACCAATCATACTCCGATATTTCTTCGGATCGATGGGTTTCCCAAACAAATCAGCACCTATTTTTGGTGAAGTGACCATTGGTGTACCAACAGAATCACAATCTTCCATTCCATGTTTTTTCAAAATCTCAATTGTATATTTAGCTTGATTTATAAAAATACCACGAGGGGATTGATGTATTTGCAAACCAAGAAAGAATTTTAGTTCACCTATCATGGACATTTCAAATTTGCTTTTCATGAGATTTTCAAAATGTTTTGAATGGTTAGGATTGGTTGATCCAAAAATGATGTCGTCAACGTAAATTTGAACGATCAAAATATCATCTTTGTATTTTTTGGTAAATAATGTGTCATCAACCGTTCCTTTTGTGAAATTGTTTTTAAGCAAGAAAGATGATAGTTCGTCATACCACGCCCTTGGAGCCTGTTTTAAACCATAAATGGCTTTCTTAAGCTTGTAGACGTAGTCTGGATGATCTTTGTCGATGAATCCCTCTGGCTGACTCACATACACTTCTTCTTTCAGAGTTCCATTCAAGAAAGCTGTCTTAATGTCCATCTGATAGACGGTGATGTTTTTGTGAGCGGCATAAGCTAAGAAAATCCTGACTGCTTCAAGTCTAGCAACGGGCGCGAATGATTCTTCGAAATCTATCCCTTCTTCTTGCGGATATCCTTTAGCCACAAGACGAGCTTTGTTGCGGATTACAGTCATTTCTTCATCCAATTTGTTCTTCCACAACCATTTAAGATCAAGAACACGTTTCTCAAGTGGTCTGGGTACAAGTTCCCAACTATCGTGTAAATTGTATGAAAGAATTTCATCCTGCATCGCTTCAATCCACGGGTATTCTGCCATTGCCTCTCGGATGTTCTTAGGTTCTTTCAAACTTAAAGCACAGATGTAGATACATAATTCGAGATCGGTGGCAAGCTGACTCCTCGTCTGAACTGGCCTTGAAGGTTCACCAATGACATGATCGATTGGATGGTCTTTAGTCCATTTGAGTGTAGAAGGGTACCTTGGATTCAACAGATGCGTATTAGATGGTTCATGTAACCTCAAAGAAGATGATTCAGATTCAGAAGCAAACGGGTTTTCAAACACTTCTTCTTCTTCGTCTAACGTAGCATTTTGTTGTGAAGATTCTCCTTGAAAAGTTGAATTTTGGTTTTGCTCATCAACTCTTGGTAGAACAATTTCAATCACTGGAGATGCTGGAGTAGATGTTGATGATGATGTTGAGGGAGTTGGTGCTTGAGTTTTGACGGTTGTTGATGCATCTTGTGTTTGTGGTGGTGGTGGTTGTTGAGCGGGTGCAGCGGAATGATGTGAAGATGCATTTGTCGAAGTTCCACCATAGTATTCATCAAACATTAACTCGAAGAAATTTTCCAGTTCTTGATTTGTTGGTTTATCTGGTATAGTTGACTGAGCTCCATTAGGTACGAGTCCTGAACTGATATGTCCAGAAGTCTTTCTGTTATGTTCGGGTCCTAATCCGGATTGATTAGAAGCCAATGGATTAAGCGCGGGTTCTAGAGTGAGTCTCTCAGAAGCCATTTGTGAAATCTCGTCAAACTTGACATTCATCGTCTCCATTATCCTTTTCAATCTCCTATTATATACCCTGTATGCCCTCGAAGTCTCTGAGTAACCAATGAAGATTCCAATATCACCCTTAGCTTTCAATTTACCAAGATCTTCTCTGTCGTTCGTCGGATAGCACAAAGCGCCAAACACGTGAAGATAAGAGATATCTGGTTTTCGACCATTCACAAGCTCATAAGGTGTTTTGTTGAATCTCGGATGAATTAGGGATCGGTTTTGAGTGAAACAAGCAGTGGCGACAGCATCAGCCCATAAGAATAGTGGTGCACTGGAATAAATCAGCATTGTGCAAGCAGCTTCCACAAGAGTTCGATTTCTTCTTTCAACTACCCCATTCTGCGGTGGAGTTCTAACAGCTGACGTTTGGTGTGTAATACCAACATCTTCAAAATACGTTCTTAACTCCTGATTAGTGAATTCTGTGCCATTGTCTGTTCTTACGATCCTTACCGGAGCTTGAAGTAGAACTTGAATTCGCTTCAGAAAGGTGATGATGTGACCAGGTGCTTCATCTTTCGATCTCAAAAACTTTACCCAGGTATATCTTGAATAATCATCAACAATAACAAGAATATACTTCTTCCCATTGATACTTTCAACTCTCATTGGGCCACACAAGTCCATGTGTAACAGATGCAACCTTGCTTCCGAACTAGGTACGGTTTTGGGTTTATAAGTAGCTCTTTTGCTTTTTCCTTGTTCACATGATGGACATAAGTGATCTTTGGTGTATTTGAATTTGGGAAGTCCGGTGACGATGTTATCTTTAGCAAGTTTGTTGATGGTGTCGAAATTGAGGTGAGACAATCTTCGATGCCATAACCATGACTTTGTATCAGTTGCTCGTGTCATGAGACAAATTGGTGATGAGGACGCCATTTGATTGATATCGATTGCGTAAAGGTTTGTGCTACGATTTCCATTTAAGAGATCATCCCCAACCAAATTTCTGACAAAAACCTTATTTTTCCTGAATGCCACCCCTAAATCTGCATCACAGAACTGACCAACTGAAAACAAATTGTGTCCCAACCCTTGAACGTAGTAAACCCGAGTGATTAAGTAATTTCCAAATTGAAGATCTCCATAACCCGAAATAGCTGCAATGTGATCATTTCCGAAACGAACTGTTCCCATAAATTTCCAAACAAAGTTGATCAGCAGCTTCAAGTTCCCGGTCATGTGCTTGGAGCAACCCGAGTCGACGATCCAAAGACAAATTTCGATAACCTGCCAAAAACAGAAGAGTTCGTATTTGGAAACCGGTTGGCATTAGGTTCCATGGGGTTAGAGGTACAAGCAAAATCACATTCATAGACAGGTGCTACTTGTTTAGCTTGAACTATTTCTAGTGTACCATCCTGAATTATGAATTCTCTACCCGTTGGGATCCAAGCGCAATACTTAAGGTAATTCCTAGGCGTATAAATATTAGTGGTGTTCCTAAGTGTTTTAATTAGATTAGCCACATATCTAGATTTAGCACTAGGTCCTTTTCGAACATCTTTCTGTTTAGGCATCACATTCTCATTCGTAGAAACACATTCATCATGAACATCATTAATTAAAGATTTCTTGCATTTTAAACCAACAGAGTCATTACATGCATTAGAAACAGTACGCTCGACATTACATTCAGATGAAATATGTCTCTTATTACAAAGCGATAAATTCCTATGGTGTTCTTCTACTTCATCCACTTTATTCTTGCAACTACTCTTAGTGACAGGCAAGACTCTATTGTTCCTTGTATTGCTCTTTGGCTTTAGTCTGCTGTTCCTAGAGGTGCTTGCTATTCCTGTAGAAGGTAAGGCACACGCATTAGGATTTATTTTGTTGTCATTTTTAGCATCCTTAGGCTTATTAGAATTATCCTCTTTGCATTTTTCATTTGTCCTAGATGTTGAGGCGCACGCAATAGTGGGACTAATCCTAAAAAGGCCTGGGGCTATCACTTTTGGTTTTTCGACAACAGCTTTGTTTTTCACAACATTCTTTTCTTTTTCAACATTCTTTGGCAAAGGTGATGGAATGACTGTTTTTGATAAATCTTTGTTCACATCGACTTTTGGAGCAAACCGAGAAATTGACATTTTTGGTTTTACAACCGTATTAGAAACATTTGGTTTCTCCAAAGTCTTTGGTTTTTCACACTTAGTTTCCACACCCTTTCCTTTTAAACATTCAAGCTGAGACTTCAAAAGATCATTTTGCTCTTGCAACTTCTTGAAATCACGCTCATACGACAATTTGTCATACTTGCATTCTTCCTTTTTTCGATCAAGTTGTTTAAAATATGACACGTTTTCTTTTTCAAGTTTAATAAGAGCATTTTCATATTTTGAAACAATTGCGGAGGTCTCAGCTCGAAGTCTCTCGTCATCCTCAACAGAATATGTTTGCAATATAATAGACATCACATCAGTAGACATAACAGCTTCGAAGAGAGAGTCATTCAAATTTTCCAAAACTTTCATGTGTTCACGAGATTCATTAACTTCCTTTACCAGGGATTTGTGGTCCTTGACAAAGTCGGTTGTTTCTTTTAACAAAGCATTTTCAAGATGAATCACTCTCGCACTGATGTTATACAGTGGGATTGTAATTTCTGTTTGAAACACCTTTTTCATTTCTTTATGAAAACTCGAATTCCAATTTTCAATTCCAAGTGTTGTTTTGGAATCAACAATGCTTTGAAGAACTTTGATTCTCTTTTTCACATCATCAAGTATGCCTCTAGTTTCACTTGTGTTAAATGGATTGTCTGACGACATCTGTTCCATTTTTGAAAGATTTTTAGAGACAACTTGTGGTTTTGAAAGCATTTTCTTGAAAATCGATGATTTGGAAACATTTGGTGTTTGTTTTTGAGGGACAAAAGTGATTCCATTAATTTCGTTCCATTTGTTGTAATCAATAGGTTTTAAATCTGGATTCTTTTGCTTCATTTTATTGTGACTCTCTTCCGCATGAGCTATTGTGTCATCATAATCACGCACATAAGGAGGATCATGTTTCTCTAAAAGCACATTTCCATTATAAATCACATTCTGTTCTTGCCGAGCTTTCTTGAGATTACAAGGTGTTTGACCAAGAGCCATTTTATATTTTGTGTGGTAAATCGGATCTGTCTGATTTGCAATCATTTTATGAGATTGTGATGAATGACCCGTTTTAACCAACAAATCTTCAAGTTTTGCAATCTTATTTTCTGACTCTTTGATTTCTTCTAAAAGCTTATCTTCTTTCTTTGCAAATTCCTTTTTCAACTCATCCCGTTCTTGTTGAAGATTGGTATAAGCTGTTTTTTGTTTAGAAAGTTGGTTTTGTAAATCAGAAATTTCCGCATTTAGGGATCTAATTTGCTTTTGTAAATTCACATCAAGTGTATCATATTTAATTTGCAAATGTTTTTCCCTTGAAACAGAATTTTGATAACCATTTTCTAATTCAGACAATCTTTGTGTATGAAATTGAAAAGCTTTTTCTTTTTCCTTGTATCTCGCAAGCTCAGCGGTCAATGTAGCATTCGCGGCTTTTGCTTCGCGATTGACCTTTTTCACATTCTCAATCTCAATTTGACAATTATTCAACAATGATTCAAATAAAGCACGTGTTTCCTCATCATTCTCAGCATGCTGTGAAACAAAGCCTCCATTATGATTCATATCGGGAGTTGTCGAATCAATATAGCTATTATTCGGCGTGTCCTGGTATGTATCATAATCGTACGCTTGTGTCTCAGAATGTTGTTCCTCATGAGGGGACATATTAAACATATCATTATTGTTGAAAGAATTGTTTAATGGTACCTCAGATATTGCACTAGCGTCATAAACCGGAGGTGTCTCAGAATCTGTGTCGTACTTAGCCTCCTGGATATTTTCCATGAATATGCAGTTCGCATCAATAGCTTCACAATCTTCCATATCATCCATAAGTGCCATGTAGTTAATTTCCTCAGCATTCAACTGAAATCCTGCTTTCTGCTTCTGAGCCAGCATCAATGCTTTCTGCAAGTACTCAGGATCTTTCTTATCCACCCTTGAAGGACAGTTCCTTGCCATGTGACCGACACCCTGACAATTAAAACACTTAACCAAATTTCCCTGATTCACGTTCACATTCCCATTATTCCCTCCAACCAGAGCTGCAACATTTCCAACCTGATTTCCCATAGCCTGATTACCAACATATTGACCCCGTTGATTCCCAACAAACTGACCCATCT
>LBNU01036777.1:99502-117686 GCA_014162995.1 Artemisia annua | reverse complement strand
ACTATTCCCTGTGAGAGAACGATCAATCCCCCGGTACTTGCCACTTCACTATACTACATCGGTCAGGTACACTGCCTGGTGGGGATTGCAAGCTTCTCGAGATCCCTCGAGAGGTAAAACGTAGTGCGTGTTGCAGTCCCGCACACATCAATTTACAAACTTATAGAAGTTTTTGGGTGGCAAATATCAAAGTTTTTTCTTATATGAGAGTCTGTAAGTGTCCTAAGGGACTGAGTCGAGGGAGTCACCCTCGTCCTTTGTACTTCAATGTTTTTTTTTGGATAATATATTTTACCGGATGGAATTAACCCTTTTACCAAAAAAAAATATCAAAGTGTCAAATTTAAAGGGGTTAAAGTGGTAAAGTGTATATGTTTATAAAAAGTATAAAAGTTTTTGAATGAAAAGTGTCTAAATGTCAAAGTATTAAACTTATAGGGGTTGAAGTTGTAAAAGCTATATAAGTTACAAGTTTATAAAGATTTTTAGAAAATGTCAAGTGGTTTAAAGTTGGGGGTTGAAGTTGTAAAAGATTAATAATAGTTTTTAAACTTATAAAAGTCTTTTAAGTAAAGTGATAACCATTTTAAAGTTGAAGGGCTGCTTCTGCCAAGTTACGAAACTGGCAAAAATAACAAAAGAATAAAAACGAAAGGTGCAGGATTCGAACCCCTGACCTTGCGCTCAACATCCCAACACCCCAACCATTGCACTATCCCCCCTTTTGTGTTTTATTATCCAACGATATGTTTATAAAGGTTTTCGATCTGTGGTATATTTGGTTAAATCTTTCACAGTATGTAGTATTGCTTGCGTTAGTGTTTCAAATAGGTTTTGTGTTTCCTTTCTCTAAACTTCAATAGCAGTTGGGTTTTTACTTGGAGAATAAAATAAGGCAAAGTAAGTCGATAAGCGAAAGAAGTTTTTGCGTAATAAGTACATATTTACCGAGCTTGTAAACAAGTTAAATATGCTGAGACAAACAAGCAGTGGGGTATGTTTTATAACACTTAACCAAAGAGCCAAGACTTTATTTGTATTGCATGCGATTGAATAGTTCGCGTTCTTGTTAATGTTTAGAAGCTCATTTTACGTTTTCTTTATGTTTCTCAGTTATGGCTACACAAGAACTTTACATACGAACGATACATTTATAATGTTAAAGTAGCACACCAAGATCGCGATAAGTTTTTCTTGAGTCTATTTTGTGTCCAACGGTTGCATGCAAGTTCATATAAGTTCTTTTTACCACACAAGTCTTGACAATGCCACTTCTTAATATAAAGTGTTCAACGAGAACACATTACAACAAAACAAAAGCTTGTTACGATGGGAAATAAAGATGTAATATGTTATGAGAAGCTTACTACACCCAACTGTGGTGGGAAGGAATCAAGTGAAACGGAAATGAAAAATGGTACGAGCGTGCAACGATAACGCCAATGGTTTGTACATGTCACGTAGCTACCCAAAATGTCTTAGAAACTTGTAAAAATGATCACTTGCACCTCCTTGTTCTTCTTCTCTCTTTCTCGTCCAACAGTGATACAAAAGAAAGAGTATAATGTGTGTTGTTTGTGTTGAGTGAGAAATGTCGATTGCATGTAAGTCTTTTATATACTCAAGCTGGATCGTGACAAATGTGAGAAAGAGCAGAGATAACATGAGACGTGGAGTGATAACATGAGAGGTGGAGTGTGAATGCATGGATTCTTCCTTATCACTTCCAAACCGAGATAAAAGAGTTCTAAGATAACTTATGTTCAGTCCTTGCGTGTTCCAGACCTTTCAACACTGCTTGCTCAGGGATAGGGGAGTGTATGAGGTGCTTTTTGGAGTCATACGCATTGTTTGTAAGTGAAAGACCACATTGTGTCAAGTTTAGAGAAAACGTGTAAGTCCCTTAGCTTGATCAATTTCTAGAACAGTAAATGCACTCGAAAGTTGATGACAATTGTCATTCATGAATCTCAGCAGCATGGTTAAACGATAAGTGTAGTAAAATTGATAGGTCATGTGTCGATTTTGAGAGTAAACGAGCAAAAGCAAATAGACCATCGCGACTTGTAAAACAAAATAACACCAGGGTGCATTTGGGCTAGGAGCCTGCTGGGCTCGTTGGTGAATCAGGTCCAAAGGGAGGAAACAAAGAAATAAGGAGTCCGTTTGGTTGAGTAGTGATGGGCTAAGGCCCATTGGGTCTTAGAGACCCATTTAGCAAAGTTTGGGAGTTGGGTCGAGGTCCAATAATATTAGTGAGTATTTAGGAAATTTTCCGTAAGCTCGTGAAATATATAACACATATTTGGTTAATTATCGAAACATATATTTATTAAATATAAACGTTTTAGATTTTTAAAAAGTACGAGTGTGAGTATCGTTTCAAGGTATATGATGAAAATGTTGTGATTGTCAAAGGTATATATAAAAAAAAAATTATCATGGGTAAAAATGGTTAACTTACGTTGTAATAATATTTTAACCTTAGGGAAAATTACGGGATGTGATATAAATGGCATGCAATCTACTTATGAACGACGATTCAATAAGTAGAAGTTTTCTACTATTTACATGGTATCAAAGCTTTAGCCTACCAGGAATTCATTGTTAAAAATGATATCAGAGCGAGTTTGGAGACCTAGTCGGCCGCCATGAGCTTNCACATTAGACAAATCAGACTCACGGGCATCCTGACGTGGCTGCCGCCTGCCGCCAAATATCTTTTACTTATTGTGAGATTTACACTTATCCGTAGTGATCTAGCTCAAACCGTTTTCATTTTTGTGATCCTTACAAAAGTTGTGATCAAATTCCACCTCAACTTGTGGTCAAATAGTCGTTGTTGTCAGCCAACGACCTTCAATGTTTATTTTGTTTTTGCTTTTGTTTTGTTGCTGGAGTTTGAAATTGTCTCCGCTTCCTGTCATATGTTACAACAACAAATTATTTATTTCGTTTGTTGCTTGTATTTGCTTTTGCTTTTGTTGCTTCCACTGTTGGTTGAAGATTTGTATCTGCTTGTTATCGGATGTTTTCACCAACATATTTGATATTATCTTAATGTTTTTAGTTTTCAAATCTAGTCTAATCTTTCGCGATATTGTCGCACCTACTGCGGGGGAGTTGTCTATGATAGGTTAGTAGGTCCGAGCTCATATATGAGCTTGGATCCATTAAGTTTTACCGATTTGTAATATATAAATAGAGCATCAATAAAATATAATGCCCACGAGGTTTTTCATCAAACAAAATCGACTTGTTTTCATTGTAGCTAGAATTGTTATTCTATAATCAGTATATATATAAAGAAACAGATACATGAAATAGAAAACAATTAAATAGTTAGTATACATTAAGTTCGATTTATTGTGTTTGGATTTTGATAGTATATAATGGATAGATGTTTCTTTATCGAAATGAAGCATTATTGTTGAAAGTTCGACTGCGAGTGATTTTAAATCAGTTAAAAGCAAGTTTAAAATCAAAGTCATGAATTACAAATAGAGAAAATGTCAAAACTAGTTATCTATTTAAAAGTTAGTCCATATTATGGCCAAAACAAAAACATTAAAAAAAAAAAAAAAAAAAAAAAAAAAAAAGGCACCGTTATATTGTGTTAATCTATTAGATTTTTGACACGTGTTCAAAAAAAGAATAGAGTAAAATACATCGTTAGTCCCTGAACTTTCCACAAAACATCGCCATGCACCCTACCTTTCTAAAAACGTCGTGTGGCGTCCAAAACATGGGAATTAGAGGCCGAATGCGTCCCTTGACTACTTTTGTCGAGGTCAACGCTCATGTTTTGGTATGTTCTCAAGGGCATAATAGGCAAACTACATTTATCACCACACTATGGTTAAATCAACCATGACAGTGATAGTTTAGGGAGCAACTAAGAACTACACTCTAGTACCTTGAGCCTCTCTTTTCTGATACGCTAGTTATGTTTTGCGCGAAACCAATTAACCCACAAACCAAACACATATACACACCATAATAACACACACCCTTATCCAGACACCCATTTCCAGAAGTCAAAGACCCAACTAAAATTCCAACATTACAATGTCTTTTGGAGACAATGTGATCATTGATATGGCAGATTATATCACCAACATGCCAGATAACATGACCACTAATATTATGAACCGATTGCCACTAAAAGATGCGGTAAGGACTGGTAGTTTAGCCACAAGCTGGAGGTTTAAGTGGACTTTGCTGATCGATGTCATAGTTGATGAGAATTTTTTGTACTATTTAACAAATACCTTAGATGGGAGGCATATTACTAGGGTTTTACTTCAGCTTCTTGGGCCAGTAAGAAGGTTTGTGTTTTCCATAGAGCCCAAAATGCTATTTGGACAAGACGACTTCAATTATGAAGACATTCATGAGTGGCTTTTGTTTTTGGTTCGGGTCAGAGTTGAGGAGCTCAAAATTCGAAACTGGTATGCTGATCCAGTTACTTTGCCAACCCAACTTTACTATCGTCAAGAGTTGAAATTTCTAGAACTTAATTCTTGCACTTTTCCCACTATGACAATTTTAGGGGTTTTCCGAAGCTACTCAACTTAGAATTGTGTGATGTCAATTTTCATAGTGGTACAGTTTGGGGCTTAGTTGCTGGTTGTCCCTTGCTTGAGTCTCTAAAATTGGATCGTTGTAGTACAAACGAAATGAGACTTTGGGATATTTCAATGCTTAGGAATTTGAAGTAAAATTTATCATTTGGTATTTGGAACCATCCTATGACAATAACAACTTCCAATATCTTTCAGTTGTCAAATGTTCCTAAACTTGAGACCCTTACCATGGATTTTCAAGATTGCAATGTAAGACCTATTCTTCTCGTTTTCACTTCAACTTACATATAATGTTAACGTAATTTCTAACATTGATGCAATGTTAGCATTGAAACTAAAGGAAATTCGTCCTTTTGTAATGTAGTTGTTGGAAGAAGGTACCTCCTGGATGAGTGTCCGTGTGGCCTTTCTATCCCTCAAGTGTCTTGAGATATACAGGGTCGATTTTGGGAGTAATGCAATGGTTGCATTGATCGTTAAAATGATTCGTGGGTCTCCAAATATGCAATGGCTAGTAACCAGGGTAAGTGGAATGCATATGTATGAAAGACATCATATTAAATTCCAATGGTTTTGCATATGAATATTTCTCTCATTTTTCAGGCCTTATACACGCCTACTTATGTACCTGTGGAGATTGATTCATTTGATGTACCCATCAACAGAATGACCTAGCTTCAAACCATGGTGTTTCGTTCTTTCCCTACAACAGAGAATGAAATAGCCATAATACGGTTAATACTTGCATGTTCCCCCTTCTTGAAGAACATTTATATCATTGACTACAATTTGACTGCTGATGAGAATGAAAACATGAGGTTGAACTGGGATTTGGCAAGGAGGCTATTGAAACTCCCTCGAGCTTCCCCCACAGTCGGGGTAGATTTCTTGTACAGATTCTAGTTAATGTATGGGTTGAATGCCCTAAGACAACTATTTCCGTTTAAGTATGTTGCTACTTACTTGCTTACCAAATGTAAATGGCAAGTTTGACTTTAGGAAGTCAAACGTGCAAATGGTAAAGGTTACTTGCCATTTGCAATTTTTACAATGCCTATGTTGGTCACCAAATGTAATGGCAAGTTTGACTTTAGGAAGTCAAACGTGCAAATGGTAAAGGTTACTTGTCATTTGCAATTTTTACAATGCCTAATGGCAATTTCGAATGTTTATATTTGTGTCTTTATAATGAATATATTCTTTTTGAGTTTTTACATGGGTCGGTAAGGATTTTAATGGCTTGCAATTAATTATTTTCACAAATTACACCATAGGTCCCTAAGCTTGTAAACTCAAGGTAGCATGTTGTGAACACGTAAACTACATTTTGGGCGGGAACTACGTTTACGCAAAATATAGACAACCTTAAGGACCAACTATGAAATAAAATTTTTTATTAAACCCCTTCACCGTCTCTTCATTGAGAATGTATTAACTTAAGCGCGTAACCCAATAAACCCATCAACAACCTTCCCTCACACATTTCTCGATGGCAGAAGAATTCCCAATGTTGAACGAACTCATGGAAGTGGCTGACTCACCACGATTGCATGAGCGTATGAGCCTCTGGTTTAGTCAAGAGGCTGTTGAAGCAGGGTTTTTTAAAAACCTTGTTAGTGCAAAAATTACGATATTTATTCTATACAGTCTCGTTTGTTTTGATTGATGACAAACGTATAACTTGATACATAACGTAAAATGTATAAGTTACTTGTAATCATACTTTGTCTCAACAAACATTCAACACCTCCCAACGTCTCGAGTCATCGTATGCTACAACACAGGTTCGTACATGTTTGTTATGTAGCATTATGATCAAACCCCTTGACCAACCATTTAGAATGACTAAAATACTTTTTGGGTCTTTAAGTATTTTAGGTGTCTAAGTGCACTTTAGGTATTAAATAAAATAAGTGCCACATTAGGTGTCTAAATAATATTAGTAAGTTTACAATACATAAAAATGTGTCTTATAACAACATAAGTACATAAAACATTTTCAGTAACTTATTAAATATTATATAGCTAACTAATATATTTTTCATATACAAGTAACTTACCTTTTTAAGTTAGTATATACATTTGTCTAAATGTATTTTTCATAAAATGGAAAATATCTTTGTCATAGATCATTTAAGATGTGTCATAGATCTTGTAGTTGACTTGAAAACATCTTTGGAAAATGACTTGGTCAAAGAATATGTAAGATGTGTCATAGTCCTTGTAAGTTGACTTGGAAACATATATGTCTTGTCTTGTCAACATTTAGTTTCAAGTATATGTCTAGTCTTGTCATATTGCATCATGTATTGCATCATGGTATTTGGAATGTAGTTGCCCATGGTTTGCCTATAAATAGAAGTTCATAATTTACTTATGAACTTGATAAAAAAACACACACACACATAGTGTGGTAGAAAACCATGTAGATACACCCATGATTCACCCTTTACATAATGATCATAATGTTGCTAACATTCATCATTGTTGTAAGCATATGATACTTCATGATCCACCAAGAAGGTTACAAGATCTTGAAGTCATCATTCATTAAAGCATTCCAACATATGAAGATTCAAGGGCACTTGACATCCTCAATGATTGAAGACTTCTTATTCAAGAAGTTCATGTAGATTAGTCATTCATATCCATTAGACTTTTATGTCATGGATCATCATTGTATCATCACAATATAGATTAGATGGTTTATGTGTTTGTGCCATAAAACACAAGGTTTTTATGTTGGGCCACAAAACATAGCGGGAGTGGTTGTACCCTTGGTAAAGAACTCGACATCTAGCTTAGTGTCGGAAATATTGTATAAGCGACGATAGGAGTGGTTGTACCTTGTAAAAGAACTCGGTATCTAGCTTTGTACCGGATAAAGTGTAAGCGACGATTGTAAGGTTTTCTCCGCCGAGAAGGGAGGTTGTTGATCTAGTGAAGTAACTCTCGAGTTGGGTACTCGGGGAGTGGAGTAGGGCGGAGAGGAGATCCGTGACCGAACCACTATAAATTCTCATGTTCGGTTTGCACTTTCCTTTTACTTATTGCTTTACTTTGATGTTTGCATTATGTGATTGTTTGTGTTGTGACTTGTTGATTGTACTTGTGTGATAACATGTTTTAAGTTATGTTAGTCATAAACTGCAAGTAACATCTTTCATATTAGAACAAGCTAAAAATGGACATTTGATACAACAAGTAATAAAGTTTTTAAACGGAAACGTATTCACCCCCCCCCCTCTACGTTTTCACAATTGGTACCAGAGCCTCGTAGCTCTTATTTTCAAACCAAATGGTTTTTAAAATGGAGTACGATCCATGTATCAAATTACCATTGAAGCGGAATATAATATGAAAAATGTTTCGCTAAGTATACTTAGAAATTTTGTTGTTAAATGTTACTTTGTATACAAGCTTGAAGGTGTCATTGAAAAATAAAAGAAAACATTTCTTATAATTTGTAAGAGTCAAATTAGGTGGTTAGAGCTAATATACGTAAAATACGGTTTTAAAAGGAGTGTTTGGGATAACTAAAACTTTAGTTGAATAATCACCTCCGTAAATGAGTATATGAGTCACATAAGAAGAAATGATGTTAAAATAGTTGTATTAAATGTTTACTAATGAATCTAGTAAGTCCTAGACATTTTCGCTATGCGAAATACATGTTTTTAGCATTATGTGATATTTTGTTACAGCAGACCCGCGGATCCCGCGGAACCCTCAGAAGGGTTCCTTGCCCTTTGGACGAGGGTTCCTTGGCTGCACAGTCAAAATTTTTTTTGTAAACTTCAAAAATTCATAACTAATTAACCGTAAGTCCGTAGGAGTCGCGCCACCTATCAATTTGAAGGGAATTGTGTCTACTTTCTTTTAAAAATAATGTTATGGCCTAAATCTAATCTAAAGTTAAAATATTAAACCAAATACTTCAATGTGTTCAAAATATCAAGTTTCGTTTTGACGTAGAAACTCAAACTTGTGAGTTAGGCAATATAAGTTAGTATCCTTTGAACATTGACATTATTTTCTTTGAAACTAAAGAATTTTGTGATATTCATATATACAAAGGAAACTAATCAAGCTTGGCATACATCGTCATATTTAAACGCAAAGTGACGAAAAGTATATTTCTTTTTATGATATGCTAAATGACTACTTGTTTTAGTTGTATGCATATATGGTATTTGCTTATTGAAAGTTGTGATTGCATTTGTTTATTTGTGATTCATGAGTGTCAATCTTGTCATGATATTCATTTGCTTGTTTGTCGAATTCATGTTTATACACAATAGGATATTTGCTAGATTGTGTGTACTAAGTTCAAAATTTGTGTTTGTATTGCTTATTGATTTAGATATTCTTCCTTGCATATGTTATGTGATTATTTTGCATAATTCACTTAGGAATGAGAATTAAGTAATATTAATTAAATATCTTGGAATATGGTCACGTGTCTAAATGAGTCACCACATTTTTAAACATGTAGTATTCTTGTAAAACGGTGTTTGGTATACATGCCTCTACAATGATGTTTAATGAATGTGTTGTGCTATACGATAGAAACTTATCTTTGATTGATCATGTAAACTAACCGTATCATGTTTGGATGATAACACTTTGTTGTTATCAATTTTCCATGTTTTGGCTTAATTTCCATTTATGGTAAGCTCATAATCCTCGGCTTAATCTATATGCTAACATGTGTTAGAATATGTGTTTTTGATTTTAATCTATCACATCTAATTGGGTGCATAGGTTCCAAGTATTATTAGGATACTTGAACGAGTTTCGGGAGTCAATAAATATCCATTGTTAAGGAGTGTTTGGCACTACTTGAAATTTGAACTATTTGGTAGTTAAACAATGTGTTTCATGGATATATGTACTTCTAGGATCTTTTGTTATCTTTGTACATTGTCTTGTACTAACGGATATGCAGGTAGACAACATTTGAGATGTTGTCAAATTTTCAAGTTTATGGATATTTCACTAAGTATAGTGAAATTCGCTAGCCCCCGGTCAAAGTCTATCGGTAAGAGTGTTTCTATATCCATTTCTTGCATTTCCTAATCAGATATGGTATATAAAGTTTTGTTTTTAGGAGTTTTCGAAAAATTTGAAAATCGTCTCGATGGTCAAAATAGTGGACTGTCACTTTTTTCAGACCTGGCGGAACTGGCGGATCCAAATTTTGGGTTCCGCCAGTGTATTTTCTGGGTACTCCAGAATTTGGCCCAACGGACCAGGCGGAACCAAAAACTGGGTTCCGCCTGTGTATTCTGAGGGTTCCGCCGGTTGAACATCAATATTTGATTTTTTAATTTTTTGAATTTTTTCAGCAATCCTTAGGATCCATACTTGTTACCAACATACTTCTTAGTATTTATCACCAATATTAGGACTATCTTAGTACACTTCATCCAATAGGATCATCGCTCCCGCCATAATTTAAAAACTCTCTAAAAACAACCCAAGGAACCTTTCTACAAAAAGGAAGGAATCCTTTATTTGGTTCCTTGACATCCGTGGGTCCCTTAACACAAATGTTTTGTGATAATTACCTACGGATACTACATTCTTCCATCCTTAACTCACCCTTCATCCATTAGCCTCACTTATTTAGTAACTTGACAACTCCCTAACTAATCCGGACTCATTATTTACAAAGATTACATATAATATCTAAATCACAAGTCTAACTTATGACTATAGATATTGTCTTGTATCTACATATGTTACCTCAATTGGTTAACATGAAAATAATGTGTCATCCTTCAAGACGATAAGGATTTACATCAAGTCATAACTTACTCTTAAGTTATAGATGTATTATCGAGTCTTGCTATCCTTCTATGCTATCCAATCTCAACTAAGTAGGATTGACAACTTAAGTATTTCGTTCGAAATATTCAAGTAAACTTGACTTACTACCGTAGTCATTAAAAGTCATATCCGAAAAATCAACACCCAAGTATTTTAACAATGTTTGTTAAAACACTCATCACAACTAGAACACTTATCATAGTACTCTCCCAATCAATAGGAACAAAAACAAATGTCAATAGGTTTTCATCCTTAAACATTTAGCACTTAAGTTCACTTGTTCTTTCACCATCATCTCATCACATTCACCTTGTGATATATCTCAGCCCATAAGCTTCACAAACATGAGCAAAACTTCAAGCACCTCACCCGCTAGTTGTACCAACCAATGGATCACAACAAATTAGGATTCATCCTTCCTCACTTTCTACATCTATGAAACTTAAAGTACTTCCTTAGCACAACATCACCACATCCTTCATTAGACACACTAGAAGAACAACCACCTAGATAAACCAATCCACCATCCTTATCTTCATTTGAATCCATTGAGTGCATTGCTCAAAAAGCCCTTTGTCTAAACACTCGTTTAACAAACTCAACCATACTTTACCACCTATAGGATTAGAACCTTCACCATAAATGAGCATGAAGCGCACACTCAATTACACAAGGTTTAAGTAGTTCTGATTTCACAAGTTATCAAAGTATTAGTAATACTTTTAACTTCTGCACATGTTTCATTAAACTTCAAATCAATATTTTAACAACATATGTTAAAATGCAATCTCAAAGCCAACCTCATACACCCTGAGCAACAATGACTCTTGAGGAGTATACATAAGAAACTCGAGTGAATTCCTCTTGTCATCATCTAGTGATTATAATCTTGAGACCAAGTATATTTAGGAGAGGACTATCCGATTCAAACACTTTGGCTTCATATCTTTATTTAGGAAAACATGATGTTTTAAAAGACATTATGCCTAAGAAATCATGCGTCAAGTTTTCATCATGATTAAAAGGATATCGTATATCCTATGCGTCATTCTCTCATTGAACATGAACGGTTGTGTTACATGAGATTTCATTATACCTCATTGGGTTAATGATCTTAAATCAACATCTGCAAGTTCTAGGATCTAGAGCATCCTCATCATCTCATCATTCTTGTTTTCATAAGCACGGTGACTTTATTCCACGTGATAACCCTACTTATTGAAAGACACCATATGTGTCTATTTCCTTTCAAGCGTTCATCATAACCAAATCTTGCTCATAACCCAATTCAAACCCTATGCCTATTCTACTCATCTCTATAGCACACACAAGATCTATTGAATTTGGTAATTTTATTTAGATTCCTGTTCCAAAGAGCTTTCTTAAGAACGTTCTTAACATATTCCATTATCACACACTAACACATCTCTTGGTCTTTGATGATCAAATCACCCTCATAACCTTTCATCACTAAAACATTAAACCACCAATGTGAAATGAAAAACCGAGTTATCCTTTGTTCTACCAATATCGAGTCGTCCACCACTTCCATGCCCTCAAAGAAACCAAGAGTCAATATTATACACCTAGTCATCTTCACAAGAAGATTCCACCATGTAACCAAACTAGTGTGTCATCCCCACTACAACCTAACCCATTAAGGTTAAACCATCTTTCATGATACATAAACTTATATTCACCCTTGTGTCGCTCTTTGAAACAAAGGGCAATTGTCATATCCATACACTCATTGTCATAGTTGTCCATGTAGTTGAAAGTCAAGTGAATTTCATTATGAAATGCGTCTTTTCCACTTTCTAGCAAGTGAAGAACACAAAGAAGATATCCAAGCTTCAAGTGTTGTCAAGTCATCATCACCTCATTTCACACATTCACCTTCAGTCGTCAACCAACAAAACACCTCAAAATTCCATGATTCCCAATCATCCATTAATGATTACCCATATTCACAAAGAGTCTCCTAACCTCAATCCTCAAAATCACTCATCGTCACCTCCATACCAATATTCTAATCCTTTCCACCTCCTTTGAGAAAACCACATGCCTCTTCATGCGATCATCTCGCATTGATAGAGAAGAGCTACATGACTTCAAGGATAAAGTTCTTTGTATGCTAATCAACATCCCTAAACACTTCAAAATCATTCAATCTCACAAAGCTCATCGCTTTCACTAAGGTCATCGCTTACATTAACCTACAACCTCCTAAACACTTCATCATAATTCTTTATATGATGCATTACACAATATGTTGGATGTCCACCTATTGAGGAGGAGAGAAATTCATTCACATATTTGTATTTTGTCAAATTGTATTTAAAGAACATCTACTCATGTTTCTTACACCCTAAAATACCAACACATAGGTACACTTCATTTAGTTAAAGTCGGTTCACAAAACCACAAGTGCTTCAAGCCTTTGACTTTTTCTCTTTTTAATAGTTCAAGCCTCTTTCAACCCCAATACCTCATCAAGTGAAAAACACATCATATGTTCGACAAAGTTCCTCATCTCCACAACCAACAACCAATGGAGTCTAGGATTATACTCAAAACTAGGACTTCACAACTTCATTGTCTAAAACACCATCATAGGATCTCATCCTTTTTCTTCCACGACACATATCATGCACGTCATTGTAAGTGCAAACGATATCTTAATCAAAACTCTCATTCTCAACACGTTGGTCTAATCAACGCTCTCGCATCTTATGATGTCATTTTCATCCTCATATAGGTGTTTAGTATTTTCAGTACTCTTTTCATGTGAACTCTAGTTCATAGGTGCTTATTGTTACCACTTCTTTTCAATTCCATTCAAGCATGCATTATGGCAAGATACATCATCTTTGGTAGATGATAAAGTCATATTCGTTGCTTATCCCTCAAGTTGTGAATTTTAGGATTGCATGAGTTGATATGTTCTATCCTTATCTTTCGATATAGCATTTGCTATACACATGAGTTTCCAATGGTAAGTGTGTTTTTAAGTCTAATTTTTACAGTTCCTAATCAGATATGAGTTATATTTGTGTTTTTAGGAGTTGTTGGAAAATTTGAAAATCGTCTCGACACTTAAAATATCGGACTGCCTCATTTTTGGGAACTGGCGGATCAGGCGGAACCTTCACGAGGGTTCCGCCAGTGCAATTTTCTGGAAACCCAAAAATGGCCCAGCAGATCAGACGGAACCCTCACAAGGGTTCCGCCCGTGTTATCGCAGGGTTCCGCCAGACCACCTGCAATTTTTTTTTCTATTTTTCAAATTTTCGACTACCACACTTCTTCAAAACAATCTTTTAGGTGAGAAACTCATTCCTTGTTAGTTTATAACATCATTAGAAGCATCTCATCCTCATGTCTTCTCTCTAGGCATTGTTTAGTAGGTTTCTATCATATTATATTCGCGTTTTCATTGTAATTCTTATTAGAAGAATACAACTTTTTTTTTTATGATTGTATTTCTTTCTACAAGAATGCACCTCATAAGATCTTTGATATCATGGGTCTCTACCTTGAGTCGCCTATATCATTTATATATATACATCTTATTTTTCTTTGAAATGAAATATATTGCATTAACTCTTTCATTGTAGGTTCACCATTATATACGATCAATCGTATATAGCATACTCATCTAAGGATGAAGTTTTGCATCTATTATTTTTCTTCTTTTATTTTATGTGCCTCCTGAGACCTTCGAACAAGGAGGAATCTCCATCATGACTCATGATGCATCTTCTATACACGTTGTTGTAGAGGACATGCTTGGCTAAAGACAAAACTTCCACTATACTAACTTTTGTTTTGAAGGTTCATATTGACGCCCTAAAACAAGGGGGAGCTTCCGTCAAGCATAGGAAAATTATTGTCTTACGCTAACCTTTATTTTGTAGGATTCTTCATTCTTGCATCATATACGTTGGTACCCTAGCAATGAGGAGTATTGATCAAGGGGGAGTCAATAATACACTAACATTTGTTTTTGTAGCTATCTTATCCTTGCATCATATACGTTGGTACCCTAGCAACGGGGAGTATTGATCAAGGGGGAGTTACAATCATGCACTAACCTTTGTTTTTGTAGCTTTTTTATTTCTTGTGTCATATACGTTGGGACCCTAGTGATGAGACGAAAAGTGTACCCGTTTTAAGGGGTCATTTAAACCCTAATTCGAGTAAATGTGATCAAATATTGCCCTAAATCGTTCCTTTTGTCATTTTAGGTACTTTTAAGAGGAATTCTGGAAAACATGCTAATTTGGACGTTTTTGGAGCATAAAAGTGAAGAAAACGACAAAGTCTCAAAAGAAGCTGGAAAACCTTCCTGACGGCGTCAGAGTCACAAGGTGACGCCGTCAGCCAACGTTGACAAAGGAGTAAAATCAGATTGCACTAGACGCCATATGAAGAAAACAAGATGTTCACACCTGACGGCGTCAGGTGTTAGAGGAAGTAGGCCGTCAGGTGTTAAGCTAAAGAGTGATGACCCAGAGCACATATACAAGTGACGGCGTCAGAAGTAGATCTAGGCCATCTGAGAACCCTAATGGCGGCGAGCTGACGGCGTTAGAACCCATAACCTGACGCCGTCAGAATATAAAATCTATATATACTTTTCTATTTTTCATTCATTAGTGTGGGACCCTAGCAACGGGGAGTATTGATCAAGGGGGAGCTACAATCTAGGGGAAGCATGCACGCATTCATCTTTATTCTCATTCTTCGACACACTTTTGTGTTTCGACAAAAAGAAAGAGATAAGTCAACATAGTCCAACATGCATTTCATTCATCATGCATTTTTTGTATAATTTTTATGTTGCACAAAACATAGCGGGAGTGGTTGTACCCTTGGTAAAGAACTCGACATCTAGCTTAGTGTCGGAAATATTGTATAAGCGACGATAGGAGTGGTTGTACCTTGTAAAAGAACTCGGTATCTAGCTTTGTACCGGATAAAGTGTAAGCGACGATTGTAAGGTTTTCTCCGCCGAGAAGGGAGGTTGTTGATCTAGTGAAGTAACTCTCAAGTTGGGTACTCGGGGAGTGGAGTAGGGCGGAGAGGAGATCCGTGACCGAACCACTATAAATCCTCGTGTTCGGTTGGCACTTTCCTTTTACTTATTGCTTTACTTTGATGTTTGCATTATGTGATTGTTTGTGTTGTGACTTGTTGATTGTACTTGTGTGATAACATGTTTTAAGTTATGTTAGTCATAAACTACAAGTAACATCTTTCATATTAGAACAAGCTAAAAATGGACATTTGATACAACAAGTAATAAAGTTTTTAAACGGAAACGTATTCACCCCCCCCCCCCTCTACGTTTTCACAAACCTTATTCGCCAAGCTATCGATCATCCCAAGAGGATGATACCAACGCGAAGGGGGCTGATTCAGGAAAATGAAGCTTTGGGACCGCGTGGTGTGGCGATTGACTCTGTGGAGGCCTTAAGGAAAACCCAGGCCATTGAAATCGACCTACTTGCACGGTTGATCAAGATGTACGGTGAAGCTGATGCTAATATTAGCATGCAGGAAGGTTTTGTTGAGGAAATGGCTAAAAATAATTAGTGTAATTGGGTCTTAATTTAGGGTAATTCCAGGGGTAGTTTAATGCGGTCTTTTGGGTTTTGGTTTTAGGCTTATAATGTTCTTGTAGGCTAATTACCAGTATTATGCATATATAATTCTATGGTTTCTCGTTTAATCTTCTTGTTGTATCCTATTGTGTTAACTGTTCTTATGAAAAAAAACAAACACCCCTTTATGTCAGCAAATACATACACAGTGGGAGAGAACAAGCGAATATAACAAACCAAACACCCCTTTTATGTACTGTTTGTAACAGCAAAAACCAAACACCCCATAATATGATGAAAACCAAAAGGGAATATAACNGCGGTCTTTTGGGTTTTGGTTTTAGGCTTATAATGTTCTTGTAGGCTAATTACCAGTATTATGCATATATAATTCTATGGTTTCTCGTTTAATCTTCTTGTTGTATCCTATTGTGTTAACTGTTCTTATGAAAAAAAACAAACACCCCTTTATGTCAGCAAATACATACACAGTGGGAGAGAACAAGCGAATATAACAAACCAAACACCCCTTTTATGTACTGTTTGTAACAGCAAAAACCAAACACCCCATAATATGATGAAAACCAAAAGGGAATATAACAAACCAAACACCCCGTAATGACTTCCATGAGTCAAACCTATTTATCTAATGTCACGAATTGTAACCTCTATCTGTTTGACTTTCCTAAGTCAAATAACCAACGCAAATGACACAAAAGGGAAACGGCGCCAAAATATCACTCTTGGTTGATTAACTAGAGTGTAGTACATAGTTGGTACCTAAAGTCGTATGTCATGGTTGATTTTACATAGTGTGGTGGTAAATGTAGTTTGTCTATTATGCCCTTGATAACAGACCAAAACATGAGCGTTGACCTCGACAAAAGTGGTCAAGGGACGCATTCGGCCTCTAATTCCCATGTTTTGGACGCCACACGACGTTTTTAGAAAGGTAGGGTGCATGGCGATGTTTTGTGAAAAGTCCAGGGACCAACGATGTATTTTACTCAAAAGAATATATTGTAGTTGGAGTTTTTGCTAGACCGTTTATGTGACAACCCTTTTTTGCTAGACGGTACATTTTGTGCAAACAATTTTTGAAAAAAAAAATAATAATAAAAATAAAAAAATCATAAAACTTGATTTTTGTTTATTTATTTATTTTTTCTTTTTGCATAAAACAAAAAATGTCGCACGAAAGTGCAAATGACGAACCTATTTTCTTTGTTAGACCGTACTTTTTTTACATCAAATTTTTGTCTTTTTGCAAAAAACAAAAATTGGTCTCACAAAAAGTACGGTTTAGAAAGAAAAAAACGGTTGTCACATAGCCGCCGGTCTAGCAAAAACTCCGCCAATCAAATACTCTCTTTTTGTATACATGCCAAAAATCTAATGGAGTCGCATAATCTGCCGGTCTAGCGGTGACCATTTTCGAAAAGTAGTATCTTAATGACAATTTTGTGGACCAACTTAAAAAAAGTTGACTCTGAAATTTTCTCTAACAAATATAATGATTGTTGGACACTACAACACGTTTGATGCATGCTTCGTTGAAATTGTACAAGTTCATGAACACTTATAAAGTTTCTAATTGTAGAATTAACAACAATTTTTTATTGGTACCAATATATCTACTTTGACATAAATTGATGTATTAATGTACATGTGGTAGGTTAATTCGTCATGAAAAAAGTGTCATGTTCACATAGGTTGAGTTGACTATCATAAAAATTCATTGTAAGAAACATTTATCGATTGTGCATTTGCGCATGAATGGTTGTGTATGTGATGTCGTATTTGACCTTTTATGATAGTATGGAGCTGCCTTTTATATTTTATTGATTGTGCATGGAACATTGCGTGTATGAAGTTGTCTTTGGCATTCCATATTTGACAGCTTATGTGAAAACGTGTTCGCTCTATTGAAGAGCCAAGGCATCACTGGAACATGGACATCTTTAGAGCAAACGGTATGTTAACCCAAAACCCACGTTATTGCTTCACGTTATGACGTTATTGTGCGTTAAACCTTACCGAGTACCTGCGTTAAATCCATGTTAACGTGGTGTGTCAAAGAAATCACGCAACGTTAAGTTTCATATCGCCCCCCTCCTAACGGATATGTGAACGTTAGATTCAAAAAAAAAAAAAAAAAAA
>LBNU01036777.1:82460-99316 GCA_014162995.1 Artemisia annua | reverse complement strand
AAAAAAAAAAAAAAAAATGTCGGGCGGCAACAATGACTCGTTCACGAATCTCCTCGGTAGGTGGAATAACCCATATGCGGGTTCGTCGTCAAATCCGAATTGGAATAACCCAAACGCGGGTTCATCGTCAAATCCGAATTGGAATAACCCAAACCAATTCAGTATGTCGAGTCAAGAAGTATTCCAACAACATCAAGCATTCCAATATTGGCAAGAAAGCCAACAAAACACCCTAAACACCGACTTTCAAAATCTTCAATTCACACAACAATCACAACATTCCCAAAGAAACAAAAATCCGAGATAACGACAAGCACCGGTGGAACGAGTACCGGAGGATCTTTTTCGTTGGTCCAATTTTGGGAGGCAATGCAACAAGAGTATCGGGCAAAACATGAAGACGCGGCCAGGGCGTATTGGGCGACCGCCGAAAAAGAAGAAACACTAGTGAGGTTGAAAGAGTTTGAATTTTTGTTGCTCGACACTACCGGCAAGGATCCAAGCTATGTGCGTTTGGTCAATATGAAAAAAGACCGAATCATCGAAAAAGACGGGTTGGAAAAGCGTCAAGATTGAATAATTATGTTGTGTTGTGTTTTTTAATTTCGTACTTTTTTTCCTTTGTAGCGTTTTTTTTTTATTTTTATTTTTATTTTTTATTTATTTTATTTTTTATTTTTTTACATTCCGTATTAGAATGTGTTGATCGAATTAATGTTATGGTTTTAAATAAATGAAATATTTGTTTAATTTTACGGGTTGAATTTGTAAATAATTGAGGTAAAGTTGAGCTAAATGGAGTTAAGGTGAGTTATTGTACCATGGTGTTTTTGTGAGTTAAGGTGAAAAGGTTAAAACTGATGTGGTGCTGACGTGACGGTGTGTTATACTTTAACACATGGTGATTATACCGCATGCTCTTAGAGGAGTGCAAGTGGTACCATTATACACATGGGGCCTATGCAAAGTGATCAAATGCACAGGTACCAATACCAGTTAGGGGCCCCAACTTTGACCCAACATGTATGCAGCCCAACACTAAGAAAAGGCCCAGTCTAGCTCTGACATTTAACTTATACTATTTAACTTCGAATATGTAAATTTTTTCTTTTTTTCTTTTACATAGTACTGTATATGGTTTTAAGCCAAAGGTGTGTCATGTTTGTTCTTTTTTGTTGATAACAGACATGATATATTTAACTTGATATATTTTAGATACAAACCCCAATTGATAGTTATGTAATTCAAGACAACACGTAACTATGTGATATGAAATTATTTCTACATCGTTAGTCTTAGAACAATTTTGCATACTTTTATAAATCTTTCCGGATTGTCTAATGTGCAAGGGTCCTATTTGTAACAGCGGCATGGGGCCTCTAAAATCAATGAGGCGGTCCTATTTGTACAGAACCACCATTTAACGAGGGTCACAAAATTTCTTAAGCTTCTATTATATACATATAATATGAGGCATAACTACGTGAAAATAATTTCATTTTAATATCGTTGTTTTGATGTTTTGGGAACTTGTAACAAACTTTGTATTACTAATGACTATTTTTACATGTATATAATTTTCCTTTTGTGTTTAGTAGGCCTCTTTTTTGGTTATGACATAGGGCCGCTGCGATAAACTTTGAGGCAGACTCAAACTTGACTCGACGTTCATATTAAGGAAAGAACAATCTAATTTAAATTTCATTTTAGTTTCAGCATGGTCCTTCACAGCATTATCGACCTCCAATACAGACATTTTTATCACTCTACCCCTCAAACTTGTTTGTTTTGTTTGTCAATGAATTTCGATAATCCAAGTCATAACAGAAATAAATATTAGTTGTTCATACATTGCATTGCGTATGTACATCAATCAGAAATAAAAATATGATGTTTATATGTCTCTGTTTACGTTCATATTATTATCGAATAAACGGGATATCGATTCCTACTGGTTGGAACTTGGGAATATGCTTATGTTCTCAAAAGAAAATGGTTCAGTCCATGAGTCGTACCGTTTACAACTATTGTTAATCTCTATCATGAATTGCATCCACCTAATTAACTTTCCCTTCGTAAACAAATGTAAACAAAACCACTAGGTTTGCATAGACAAAATCTCATAGAACCAAATAACCTCACAGATTCTTTTATTTGACCGAGTGTAATTATCACCACACCGACCACCGCTAGTTCAACATTCACTCCCTTCATCAAACAACCGTAGTGGTGATCACCAAACCAAACACACACACACACAAAAACTCACTAAATACAAAAATATACCCCAAATACACATACAAAAAATAAACACTCCCATGTTTGGTGGTCTGCACCACCAAAGCATTGTCAAAAAGTCACCACCACATGTTGTGGTGGTATGCGTAACAGCCACCATTACAAGGTCTTACAGTGAATGCTAATGTGACTACTGAAATCAATGGTCATGTTAAAAAAGTTGAAACTTTTAATTTTTACAAAGATGAACCGTATTCGACTATTAAGTCATGTTCAAGTTCTAGCTTCTTACAAACATGCAGGAAAGTTTCTCAAGCAATATTTGAGCTTCATCCGTTAAGCAACCTTATATGTAAATCAGTAAATGTTATAAGACTAACATCAGTCCACTTCCAAGCTTGTTGGTGCAACAAGAACATAACATAACAATTAGCACATAACAATATGAGTAATGATAGAGAGACCTAATAATGACACACAAGTGCCCACAGGAGCGACACTGAATAGTGAATATCAATAACCAGCATTACTCAACCACAGGACTAATAGTTCATCAATGAAAAGAAAAAGGCTGATTTCTTCAAGTTTAATCTCAATGAAATAATATACCTCACAGATGTACTTCAAATATAAAGGTCAGCCATAAAGTTTAAAGCATCCATGGCGATGGAAATTTAATCAATTCGTTATTGCTGACATGTTTAACACAAAAGTCAACAAATAGATGTTATATTTGATAAATTCGGACAAAATTAGCTAGTCAAATACTTTCAACTGCTGGTAGAAATATAGAAGAGTCGGCAAAGTAAAACACTTTGAACTGCAAGTAGGATTTATCTGCTGCACCACATTAAGTCGAACTACATTAAGTCGAATCCCAGTCAATCCTGAACTACAAGGATAAAAAGTGGTATAAGCCCACAAGATTGGAGTCTTCAAAAGACATGCCCAACCAAATAAATTAAATCAACAATTATGAAACAAAAGCACAAAAAAGATCAGTGTTCATGAGCCTCTCATGAATCGGACAACTTTCGACCAGAATCTTTTAGATTGCCCCTTGCTCTTAGTTCTATTGCTAACTAGTTTAAATGAAACACACTTCAGGTTAGTCTGTATATGTAAATCAATCATATATGCTAATCACCATATAATAAGACAATTAGTACGCATCTCTCAACAGATTCTGATTAGAAACAACCCAATGACAATCGTTGAGCTTCCAATCAAAGAAATAGAATATTCTCTACTTATTGCAACTGAAACTTAATTCATATACCACACTAATGTCTTCCTTTCTGTTTGTAGCCTATTGTCACTCTGTCACCAGATGAAACATAAGTCGTATCTCGTCTGCCTAGAAAGTAGAACATACATAACTAAAAAAGTGCCTAGCGCGGTTGTTTGCTTGTAAATATAAGTCCAGTTACTATAATAACCTAACTACGAGAGTTTGCATGTTACAAACACATTCCCAAAGACAACCGTGAATCTCTTATTTCAAAGTACGAGGCTTGAATTTCTATATCAGATATTTTATAAGCGGAATCTAATGTAAGGGGAAGTTAAATAACAAGATCGGTGCTCTATAGTGAAGTCTTCACTTGCATGGCTTTGAACTTATCAGTACCAATTCTTTCACAAACAAAAAAGGTGACAAATTCTGTATATCAGTGAGGCATAGTAGGACAAAGGTTTCATAAGTACTATACGAAAAGATTAAACTAATGCCGAGTATAATATTCTATATATCGCAAACCCCTAAACCTCACCAAACACGAAAGCATTGCAATAACCGAAGACGTACCAAACCCACATATTAAAGTAACCAATAAGCCATTGTATACAGGACCAGTACCGCAAAAGCTCCCGCTCAATCTCCAAAACATTACAGCAACAGACACATGAATATTAACACTAAGGGCCCGTTTGGTTTATTGATGGGTTTAGGATTAAGATTTGGATTTGGATTTAAATTTGGATTTGGATTTGGGTTTGGATTTGATATATAAGAGAGAAAATATATAATTGTTATAATTTTATATATAATAAAACTTTGTTTGTCAAATTAATTCAAAGAAATGTGGACATGAATGTGCCACGTAATTTTGTCAGCCATATACCACTAAACCCCAACATGTAGTCTAGTATTTGAGTATGGCACATATTTGGGTTTTAGTGGGACCATATTAACCTATTTTTATAAACCAAACGTTGCAAATCATCCCAAACCTAAATTCTCGGACTGACCCCTCCATACCAAACGCACCCTAAATTACCAAAAGGTTCATTCGATACTAGAATTAGAGCACCAAATCATCACAAGGCAACTCTATTTTTTCATCACATACAGAATTACATATGCATTAAGAAATAATACAAGTATATTCGCCTAAGTTGCACATCCGATAGATCTAAAGGTAAACTTGAAAAGTACCTGAATTTGTAGAAAATCTTCTCCTAATTTGCACATCAGAGCTGTCAAACATACATCAAATAATCAGAACATGAATCAACTCATCAAGAATACTGCTAACTGCAAAGGTGTTAAGAATGCCACAAAAATTTCCATGAAATTCCTCTACTGAACTAACAGAAGTCTGGTCTGCTTTAGCAGCAAGTCCATTTTGCCCCTATGAACACAAAGCAGCCGATAACTTTTAATTAGGGAGCTTGTACATAACTTTATGTCCAGTCTACAGAACGATAAAAACCAGGCAAACAAGCCTAACAAGGTGCAATCTTAATGGATTTCACATACCTTTGTGGTATTCACTGCCCTATAACTTCTAGTGAACATGGGTGAACTTGACACGGATCCAATGCAAGACTTACATAAGCAAATATTGTCCCCAGAAGCATGGTGAGCAAACCAACTTACAATATAACCAATACTTATGATGAATGATCTCAATACCTTAATAGGTCCAAACACGTCAACACGAAACTAGGCAAGACACTTGAACAATGTATGCAATATAACGTACAAAACAACGATACAATTCCCATATTAATCAATGTCTACATAAATTTATTTGTAACTAACCCTTTCTTCATACCAATACACAGTACACGTTATATGAAAAAGGGCATTGATAATCCATATCAATCATCATTAAATATCATATCATATCATATCATAAACCACTACAAAACAATAACGTTTAAAGTCCGAAACGATCAAAACTTAAAAATTGTTCTCCGACCTCAAATCGGCACATATCTTTTCAACGCCTGTTTCCCCGCAACCGCAATCCCGACCGCAACGCCACCAATCGCACCCGCAAGAGCCGCAGACCTCACACCACTCGCAGCCTTAAAAAGCGCCCCAGTCCCCAAACCAGCAGCCACACTATTAAACACATCATCCACATCCCTAACCGCAACCATCCCGCTCTCCATACCCGCATACAACAACCCGATAACACCCGCCCTGTTCCCAAACATCCGTCCAGAAAGCCCACCTGCATTCAAAACCCTATTAACCCTAAGCTTCATGGTATCACCTGCTTCAAAAGCTCTAACACCCTCAATAGCGCCTTTTCCGCCACCCAATACGGCGCCGGAAAGGTAACCGATCCCGGTGTAGTAGGTTAAGTTCTCCCCCCATGAACGGCGTTGAGCGATGGATTCTTCTTGGAAGAGATACTCAGGGGAAGTGGGGAGCTTGTATAGGGTTTGGGTTGGGAGGTTTAGGTCTTGGTAGGGGTTGTAGAGACGACGGTTACGTTGACCGTCGTCTGAATCGTGTTGATTTGATTGGTATGACATGATTGTAAATTAGGGTTAGGGTTAGGGTTTTGGTTTTGGTTTTGATTTTGGGGAAAAATGACAAGGAGGCGGTGGGTGATTAAAGGGAAGAAGAGAAGATTTCGGTTCACGCGACCACTTCTATTTATTTTTCTGTCTGGTAGACTCCTTTATTGTTTGTTTATAGATGCATTTTCTTCTTTTTCAAAAATTCCGGTTTTGCCCTTGGACTTTCGTTGGGAGTGTTTGGGATTATTCTAGTACAACACTTTTTTTTTAGGGGGTTGGAAGCAATGTTTTAAAACCCGGGTTGACCCGGCCGGTTCAACCGGTTGAACCGGGAACCGGTTCGGAGACTGGGCCGGATGTGACCGGTTTTTTGCTTGTTTGAGACCCGGATTGAACCGCCGGTTTTTTTTTACCCGGGTTGACCCGGTTTGATAAACCTGGCCGGGTCATGATTTTTCATCAAAAAATCTAAGATTTTTTTTTTTTTTTCAATTAACCTTTCTAATTTTAATTGACAAGTTAAAGTGATGAATACTAATGTTAGTTAAAATTTTATAAAAACGTAAATTAAAGTTATATACTATTTTAGAAACACCAACTAATATTAGTTTTAATGTTATAACTTAGAATCATAAGTTGATTATTGTTGCAAATATTTGCTATATAACTTAAAACCAAATTTTATCGATAGAGTTTTTAATCTTTTACATTAGTTCAATCGAATGTAGAAATAAAACTGGACAAATCATGAGATCATACAACACTACATATTAAATTTAAAAAAATATAGATACAAAATATGGAACCGGTTCGACCCGGCGGTTCAACCGGTTGAACCGGTGACCCGGCGACTAAACCGGATCGATAAAAAAACCGGGTTTTAAAACATTGGTTGGCAGTGGTTGCCTGAAGGCACGGGACGGGATCAATCCCGTGCGGGAACACCGCTGTCGGCATCACGGTACCGCACGGGATCCTTCCCACACGGGAAACTTTCACGCACGGGAAGGGCTGGAAAATTCGACCGTTGGCATCTTTTTTTGACCGTTGGAAAGGAACAAACGGATCTTTATATATATATATATATATATATATATATATATATATATATATATATATATATATATATATATATATATATGGGGACTTTATTTTCAGAACCCTGTTAAGTGCGGGAACTGCGAGAACTCCTCTAGACCAATGAGATTTTTTTAACTATTAAAGATTATTATTTAATCTAAAGGGTATTTTAGTAAAAGACAATTTTATTTTTTAGATATTTTTTTATATTAAATCTCGTTTTGAAATATCTCATAATTTATTTTTTTTATTTTTTTTATTTATTTTTTTTTGCGCATGCATGTTTCTAAAGAGTAAAAGTGCATATGTGTCTATTTTTTATTGTCCAATAGTTTAAACTTCAAATGAATTTTACATAAAAATGTAATTGCACATATGTTTTTGCGATGTATTCTATAAACTTTTTAAATAAAAACTAAAAACATAAATTATAGTCGTAACCTTTATATTTATTACAAACCAAGAACATAATATAATACACAAATTTTTATATCAAATGAAATACAAATCAAATGTATCATTTTGAATATACATATGCACATCTTTTAAGAACATATGTGCACAAAAACATATGTGTTTGAAGTTTCTCATCATATTCTTTCGAACATGTGTGAACGTCTTCCAAGAACATACATGCATGCCTTCCAAAAACATACATGCACGCCTTCCAAGAACATATACGTCCTTCCAGTTTCTCATCAAATCCCTTAAAATATATGCGCAAGTCTTCAAAGAACATATTGTCACGCCTAGAAAAAATAATAGTCAAGATTAACACACATGCACAAACTTAAACTAGCAAAAGCAAATAAACATAAGACTATTTTTTTTTTCAAAACATATATAATCCAAACACAAAACATACATGTTTTATACGTAAACATATAATCCAAACACAAAACATGTATGTTTTATAACCCAAACACAAAACATATATGTTTTATACGTAAACATATATGTATATTTCAAAAACACAATCAAGAATGTAAATTTGGCTTTACACAGTGGGCACCTAAAAACCATTAAAAATCAACAAACCTTATATAATAAAAATCAAAACTTTGATAACAAAAATAATACCACAGTGAATACGGCAAACCCAATCAAACATTACCACTCATGTAGATCCACCGAATTCAACCTCACGAATGAATTTTCCAAAAGACAAATTATTGTTTTTTTTTTAACTTTACACAGTGGGCACCTAAAATGATATCATGAGGTAACTAATTTATATTTTCTTTTATCCTCAATTATAATTAAATTGATAAACAAAAACAAATTAATATTCTTTCAATTAATAAATGCCAATTTCAAAAACCAAAACCAAATTAAAGATTGAGAGTGAGCCACGAATAAATTTCTTACCTCATCTTCATCTTCACATTATCTTCTTTATTTTTCCACTGTTAACAACAAACCAAGACACTACCATATACCATCCTTGCGTCAGCCCATCATCGATCTATAAACGATCTATAAATAAACACCAAAACCCATCATCGATCTATAAAGAATTGAAAAAAAAACCCATCATCGATCTATAAATATCTTATAGCAGAAACATATTCAAATAAATTAAAAATCAAACCTTTTCAATTTAGCGACAAATGATCTTGGACGTTTTCTGTAATAATACAAAATGAATGAGTCATCATTAACTTGTAATTTTAACATGATAATATATATATTTTCTGGTGACTTTTTGAAGAATAAATAAGGCAGATTTTAGATCTAGAAGAAGAGGAGAGAAGGGCGACAGTTTTAAGGAGAAATGTGTGGATCTGAGTAGTTTTTTGAAATGTAAATGTTACGTAGTACTAGTATTTAGTATCTAACACATTTAGTAAAACCCTATAATACCCTTCTTCTTTAAAGTAAATATCTTTTACTTTTAGTATAATTACAAAACTGCCACCTTTATTTATAACCATTGATCTTCTCATCCAATGGTCTAAAAAGAGTTCTCGCAGTTCCCGCACTTAACAGAGTTCTGAAAATAAAGTTACACTATATATATATATATATATATATATATATATATATATATATATATATATATATATATATATATATATATATATATATATATATATATATTTTACATACGTGATATATATATATATATATATTTTTTGGAAGTTATATATATATACTTGTATTACATTGTTTTATAAATATGTAGGTGCGCTTGAAAGCAAGTGGGTGCGACAATCTTCAAGTCTTTGAGAGAGCCAATCTCGATTTTGAAAAACAATTTAGGAAAGCTTTCTCGCATTCTAAAGCGTGGCACATTCTCAAAGATCAACCAAAGTGGAAAGAACAACCGTTGGTTAGTCAGACTCAAGAATCCACGGGATCAAGCAAGAAAAGAAAGTCGTCGGAGTCAAGTAGCGCTCAAACGCCAACAAACGAGATGCCAATAAACATGGAAGATTTCGACTGTGACTTACCAAACCTCAACGATAACCCTACTCCATCACGTCAATCGAGAGGCAAAAAAAGGCGAATACTGAAGATTCAAGCCGAAGTTCGATGCGCGATACCTTTGCAAGTTACACAGCCGAAAAGCAAAGTTTATTGCAGGCGTAGTTGGAGGTTCAAAAGAAAAAGGACGCAAAATATTTCAAGTTTATTGATGGGGAGGTCTACAATCGTGACTTGAAGTTCGTTATGGAGCCGCACGACAATATCCCAGACCCGGCTTTTAAGGAATTCGTCATCAATAGGAAACGCGAGATATGCGCACAACACGGTTGGCCGTGTAGTTTGTAGGATTTAATGTTTTTTTAAGTTAAGTTTTAATGTTTTTACGTTAGTTTTATGTTCGGTTTTAAATTTTAATGGAATTTTAGTTATTTTATATTTTTTAGTAATATTATGTAATGTTTTTTAATTTTAATGGAATTTTAGTTTTTTTTTTAATTTTAATAGAATTAAAAAAAATGAAGTGAGTGAAGGGATGTTGTGAGTGATCGGTTCCCAACAAAAATATGGGTGAGTGATGGAAAAAGTGGGTGAATGATGTGGCATAAGGGGATTGGTTGGGAGTGAGTGATGGGATTTTGGGTGAGTAATGGGTTGCCAACCCCCTTAAGCAATGCTTGACCCACTTATAAAATTCACATAAAAAAATTTACTCGCTGGCATGTCAGCTGGTGATTGGTGCATTTTCTAACATTTTCTCTCTTCTCTTTTATTAAACTAATCACCTGACAAAAAAGGCTTTTATGCTAACTAAAAATAATTGATTCTAAATTAAGTGTTTGGATTTGATTATGATTAAAGATTGTCAATTTACTATTTAGAGTTAAGGTTTTGGGGAAAAAAATGGAAATAGAGAGGCTTCCGGTTCACGAAAGTTCTATTTTTCTTTCTTTCTGGTGTTACACCGGTTTATTGTTGTGTTATAAGAACTAGTTATAATGCCCGTGCACGCACGGGGCTTAGACAAAAAGTTATGATAAAATATTAATGTTGTTAATTTGATTTTATAAAGTAGTTTTGTAATTTGTTTTAATAGTACATGTTATTGATCTATGGTGTTTTTTTTGTAACCGAGTTATTTCTTTTATTAGTTTTGTTAAGATATAACATTTGCATACAAAGCTTCAACGTGTATTAATTGTTAACTTATATCACTTCATTTAAACCAAGTATAAAACCTTTCATGAGACATTAGATAATACTATGAATATGTGTGCAACTGTGCATAATGTGTCAAGATATAACTAAAATCATGTCTTAGACTTTAAAAAAAACTCATAGATCAAACCAACATTGGCTAACTTGCAACCAAACACACCAATTACAGTTAAGTAAAAGAGATTTTGATATAAATTTGACCTAATATAACTTTATTTTTTTAATCTATTGATTGAAGGCGATCTAATGAGTTAACACCCATTTCGAACTTAAAAGACTCAAATTTTGTCCTTCCATATAAAAAATGAATAAGCATACCCTACTAAAATTAAAATATAAAAAAGTAACTCATCATCATAAATCCATTACATATGGAGTAGGCTTGCAATGCATGGAAGTCAACTGCATATTGTCCCTCCTCGGTCAGTTTGCTGGTCAAAACGGTGTAATCTCTTTGGTTCCCTCTGTAATATTTGAATCAATCAACCATAGTATCTTAACAAAACTCTACTTTGGTCGTATGCATTTTTGATTATAAAAAATACGATAGATGTGGTCTAATAGTGAATGATTTAGCCTCATTAGTGGTTTCCATTTAGTACCATCAGCATCAGGTTCCTATGTGCTAAAAAAATGATGTTCATTGTCTTAAAAGTGATACATGAATAAGGCGGGTGGATGTATCTTTTGAGAATGTGATATTAATGCTCAAACATGCATTGAACATGGACATGTAAATGAGTCATTGCTTCCTTTAACTCATCATGAGTTTCTCCAAGCCCAAACATTATAGAAGTCTTGGTGATCATTCCCTCCTTGCTAAGTTTTGCATGTTTCAAGACTGATAAACTCTGCTCATATCTATACCAACAACAGACTTTCTATCTTAGCTTTTACTAAGATTCGATATTCGGTTAATCACTTTCTCATATAATGCAGTGAAACTGGCATCCAATACCAAAAAAATCAACAATAATGCAAGAAATTTAACTACTCACCCAGCTTGTGGATCTCTTACATTTCTCTAGAGGCGTTAACTGTCTCAATGTTATGAGCAAAAATATCTAATCCTGAGTTGGCCAATATCGACACAGCTTCTAAATCCCCTTGAAAATCAGATGTCAAGCACTCGGCCATAATCTCAGGCTTGCTCTTCTGCTCAACGAAGTGACAAATATATTAAATCATTATATTTTATGCAGCAAATTAGATAATCAAGATCTATGTTTGACTATAAATTTGAGTCTGCTTATTTTTAGGTTCTTAATTAGTTTGTGTGTTCAGTATAGAATGAGGATTCCTCTTAAGATAAGACACAACTTTTTCCCAAAAATTTCTTAGTTTGCCGATTAGTAGTCAGATTGTTTCAGCTCTAAACACATTCTATATGATGATATGTAGTATTGAGAACCATTTATTCACCTTCATTGCTCTGACAGTCTCAGCAAAATGACCACTTCCACCATCTGGAAGATCGTCTGATCCACACTTATTAAAACAATATAATGCACACTGCAATATAAGGACAAGACATTCTCATTAGTGAGTGTCGGCACATCTAACCTGATAAGGTGCATAAAAAGATATCAATACCCTTTGCATATGGCCGTCTGTCATAGTAATAAAACATATTAAAAAGAATGCATCCAAACAACATATGTAACAAAAACTAATCTGAGCAAATTAAAGCTAGGTCCACATAAGCTTTGAATGTGGCTCTTTTCCTGAGTTGGACACAAAAGTGCAATTATAACAGAAAACAAATTATGTTTCAAAAAGAACATAGTTCTTAATAATAATGTATAAGTGTCTTTCAACCTGATACTTCCTAGGGATGGAAAATGTGAATTGCATCCATGAACCAAATCATGGTTTGAAGTTTCATAGTTTATAATAATGGAAGTAGCACATTCTGTTAACTTAGGAAAACTAATTAACAAAAATCATTCATGCATGTTTTCCAAACAATTTGATTATCCTCTAGCATTAATATAATAGCAAATGAATCACAACTACTGACGATACGAATAATGTATTTAAAAGTTGTCTTTTTCTTTCTTAAAGGATACCTGCTTGTTATGGATCTTTAACTTTCACATTGAGTCTATATTCACTAAAATCAACTGATGTAATTAATTGGTACCCAGATATCGAAAGTGTTGGACACATATATGATGAGAGAAAGGAAGGTAACATACAACTTCAGTGCCATTTAAACTCGTTCTCTTAGCATGGTTCAATTTTACAATGCTTGGGGGTGCGTGTCTTATTCCAAATTTACAGATTTGAGTGCATTATAATGCGAGGGCTTAGCCAAAAAGTTATGATTTAATATTCAATGTTATTAATTTGATTTTTATAAGTAGTTTTGTATTTTTTTAATAGACATGTTATTGATCTTATGGTGTTTTTTTTTGTAACCGACGTTTTTCTTTTATTAGTTTTGTTGAGATATAACATTTGCATACAAAGCTTCAACGTGTGTTAATTGTTAACTTATATCACTTCATTTAAAACCAAGTATTAACCATTCATGGAGATACTTTTTGATAATACTATGAATATGTTGTACAAATGTGCGAGTTTAGTAGCACATAATGAGCGTTGATGGAGTTAAAATAATACTCCGTAAAGTTTTTTTAAAAAATGTTTTTCCGGAATAGTACAATCGCGTATATTTATTTTCATATCACGTAACTGACTTACTATTTGTATTTGATATTACCGTTAATAATATTAACTGTATTTCAATATTCAAAAAACCCGTCGTACGTATAGATTAAACTTTTAAATAATACATGAGTTCTTATTTATACTTAATACATAGTAAAAGATATTTTACATAGATGAAAGTTTAAACTAATATTTATTTTAAAAAGTATTTTAGTATTATTAAAACTAATTCATACATTTATAAAATTTGTTAAGTTTTAATAGATAGACAATCTCAACCAATAACTAATACTCCATGTAATTTGTAAACAGTTCATATTATAAAGTGTCAGGTATAAAGTGTTGAAGGGGGGTTATTTGTTTATTATCTAAAGTTATCAAAAAACATGGAGATTTAAAATTTTGCACTTAACTCCATATAATATTTAAAATTAAACCACTAAAGTTTTATTAATTACCTCCTCTTTTTTGAAGTTTTTATTTTCATAAATTTGACACCTATATTTTTATATGTTTTTTTTTATTAATCAAATTCTCCACCAAATTTATTAAAGTTTGACCAAAATCAATTCAATTTTGACTTTTTATTGGCCAATCATATTGCTCGATTTTGCCTATGTGTCAAAATCGAGCAATCCTATTGGTCCAATTTTTTTCCACTAAGATTGTTTTGTAAAAAAAACTCCGAAATGATGTAATTCTTTTATCATATAAAAGATTGGATTTGTTTTTCTTGTAAATGACAATTTTGACCTTAAATGATTTTTTTTTTTCCTTTTTTTAAACATAGACCTTAAATGATTTAGGCAAATGAAATTGTGATTTATTTTTTTATTTTATTTTATTTATTTATTTATTTTTAATTGATATCTTTCCTATAATTTATACAAGGATTTAACAAAAACTTTCCGTCAAAGTATCAAGTTAGTACACGAATTAAAAAGTCTCATATTTTGTTATCAACTTTTATTATGTATTAGTATGCACATACAACACTTTTTAGGTCTAAATATTTTGAAAAGCCTTATGAGATGTCAAAATACTAATGGACTCGTACAAATGTAATATTATCAAGTCTTTGCAAATTCTTAGCAAATGGTTGCGCTTATGTTTGGCCATGTAGTACAAAATTTTAAACCATGTACTCTGGTAACAGACAAACCCGCTTTCTATATAGAAAGAGTTGTCATTTTGGGAGGAAACACCAATCCCTTTCTATTTGCTTTTCTCAACTTAAACTAAAACAATAACTAAATTACTCAGATATCCCAGACACAGCAAGCAATCTAGCGATAAACCTAGCAGTAAATAACAGATAATTAACCAAGATATTGTTTATTTAGGTTACATGCAAGTGCAAAGAAAAACGTTTTGAATTCTCTCCCGCAAATCAGAGATGAATGTTTACTCTATACATGACCAAAACTGAGTTCATGTTTTCCATGCCTCAAAGCTTGACGGCCTCTCTTTTTTACTTATTTTAAAACAATTCTTTCATGTACTGATCAAGCAAAAGCCAGTGTAACTCCGGTAGACAACACGGGAATCCCCATAAAGAAATGGATAATTTCAAAAAGAAACAATGGAAAAGAAAATTCATCCTTAAAGCAGCATCGTCTCTGGGTTCTCAATGTAGCCTTTGAATGCTTTTAGCCATTCTGCACCAATAGCACCTAATAACACGCAACCAACATGAAAAATGTTCAGCATATCATATCATATTCTGTAAATTAATAATGTTAAAAAAGATGAAATCACATAGTTGGTCATGTGGTTTGTGCAAAAGTATGGGTTTGGTCTCTCGCCAACACTAATTAGTGATTATAGATGTAGTCATTTGAAAATATTGTTAGCNTGATTCGTAAGAATCATATATGATTTGATTTTAATGAATCATATATGATTTTTACAAATCATATATGATTTTTCTGGGCGGAAATTTTTTTAAAAAAAAGTTCGTCGAAAAAAAAAAGTTCATCGAAAGTATATAACAATGCATATCTATAGAAAGATGATTTAATTCTCGTCACGATGGTATTTTATTGTAGCTTGACAATTTACCGTTTGCAAGGTATTTTGTTTTAAAAAAAAAAGTGAAAAATAAAATTGGGTAGCTATGATTGGTTCATTGGTTCTATGGCAAATATGAGATCTATATTGATCTCATCTCGAGAGGCTTCCGGTTCACGAAAGTTCTATTTTTCTTTCTTTCTGGTGTTACACCGGTTTATTGTTGTGTTATAAGAATTGGATTTGTTTTTCTTGGGGTAAAGACCATAAAATAACAACTTACTTTCTCAATTTTACCGAGATGAAACACTTACTTTTTTATTAACATTTAAGCTAACGAAACTTTCAAATATTGTTCTGAGGTGAAATACTTACTTTTTTATCAACATTTATGCCAACGAAACTTCCAAATATTGTTCTGAGATGAAACACTTTTTTTCAAGGGTATTTTTGTTAACCTCGGAACAATATTTGAAAGTTTCGTTGGCATAAATGTTGATAAAAAAGTAAGTGTTTCACCTCAGAACAATATTTGAAAGTTTCGTTGGCATAAATGTTGATAAAAAAGTAAGTGTTTCATCTCGGTAAATTTTAGAAATTAAGTTGTTATTTTATGACCTTAAATGAACTTTTTTTTATATAAAACATACACATATATAAAACATACACATATATATTTTATCACTCGTAATAACCAAATGGCACCAAAGAAAACATTTGTTCATCCCCGTAAGAACACGAAAAAAGCCGCTACGTCGCAAGGTTCGGGTCAACAAAACCAACAAATTCCGGATTTTTTAAACGATCCGAACATGTTGGCGTATGCTAATCTTTTGGCGTTTAATATTGCCAACAACCAACAAATGCCGATTCAAGAAAGCATGCCGGTTGATGTACAAGGTTCCTCCACCGAACACGAAGTCGACGAAATGGATCAAGATGATCCGAAGGGAAAAACCAAGGTCGATTGGGATGAAGAAGATGAAGTGCGATTGGCGAAAGCGTGGTGTTATCACACGGAGAATAAGAAGGGGGTGTCGTGTAAACGCGATACTTTTTGGAAGAATATTTTGCAGCATTACGTCGCAAACGGAGGCGACTCCACACGAACTAATCATAGTCTAAACTCAAAGTGGCGAAAGATGATGGAACAAATGTCGATTTACAACGGTCTCTTTATCCTAGCGGTATATATTTTTTATGTTTTATTTTTTAGTTGTTGTTTATTTTTTATAATTATTTTTACGTTATATTTTTTAGTTGTTGTTTTTTTTTTTTTTTATAATTATTTTTACGTTATATTTTTTATAATTATTTTTAATATTGTTGTTTATTATATATTTATTTCAGGACCGTTTGAGGGAAAGTGGGCTCAACGACCACGATGTAGCTAAGCGGGCTAATGCCGATTATCAAAAACTTAAGAAGAAAAGTTTTCCTCACGCGAAGGC
>LBNU01036777.1:33639-81918 GCA_014162995.1 Artemisia annua | reverse complement strand
AAAAAAAAAAAAAAAAAAAAAAAAAAAAAAAAAAAAAAAAATAATAATAATAATAATAATAAAAATAAAAAATTGAGGCATGATTCCGAATCCTCCAGAATCGTCCCACTGCTAACAGTTTTGTCTTCAGAATCTTCCTGCCACATGGCACTCTATGATTGGTTAGTGAGAATCCTCTCAAGACTCAGAGTGTAGGGTTGCCATCACCCTTAGTATGCACATACAACACTTTTTAGGTCTAAATATTTTGAAAAGTCTTATGAGATGTCAAAATACTAACGGATTCGTACAAATGTAATATTATCAAGTCTTTGCAAATTCTTAGCAAATGGTTGCTCTTATGTTTGGCCATGTAGTACAAAATTTTAAACCATGTACTCTGGTAAAAGACAAACCCGCTTTCTATATAGAAAGAGTTGTCATTTTGGGAGGAAACATCAATCCCTTTCTATTTGCTTTTCTCAACTTAAACTAGAGCAAAATTGTCAATAACAATAACTAAATTACTCAGATATCCCAGACACAGCAAGCAATCTAGCGATAAACCTAGCAGTAAATAACAGATAATTAACCAAGATATTGTTTATTTAGGTTACATGCAAGTGCAAAGAAAAACGTTTTGAATTCTCTCCCGCAAATCAGAGATGAATGTTTACTCTATACATGACCAAAACTGAGTTCATGTTTTCCATGCCTCAAAGCTTGACGGCCTCTCTTTTTTACTTATTTTAAAACAATTCTTTCATGTACTGATCAAGCAAAAGCCAGTGTAACTCCAGTAGACAACACGGGAATCCCCATAAAGAAGTGGATAATTTCAAAAAGAAACAATGGAAAAGAAAATTCATCCTTAAAGCAGCATCGTCTCTGGGTTCTCAATGTAGCCTTTGAATGCTTTTAGCCATTCTGCACCAATAGCACCTAATAACACGCAACCAACATGAAAAAAGATGAAATCACATAGATGGTCATGTGGTTTGTGCAAAAGTATGGGTTTGGTCTCTCGCCAACACTAATTAGTGATTACAGATGTATTTTGTGACTATTCTGCCATGTAAAATGACCATTTTACCCTTTGAAATTTGAAAAAATTAAGGGTAAAATGGTCACAAAATACACACAATGATCGAAATTTGAAAGTTCAGTACACACAATAAGAAAAAAAAAATAGTTGGCTACACACAATCACAAAAAGTGTCAAGTTTGATGCATTTTTTGTCATTTGCCCATAAAAATAAGTGCATATTTACTGCATATAATCATTTTATTCAAAATTTTGAATGCTGTAATAACAAAAGATTTCAAGATCCTATTTGAAAAACCAGTTATTAAAAAAAAAAAAAAAAAAAATTAATAATATTTGGTAAAAAGTGTTTCAAGTCCACCTAACCCGTCCACATGTATTTCTAGTCTTAAGAGCACATAGTCACATACCATCGATGACACGGTGATCACAACTCAATGTGACAGACATGTATGATGCGAATTTGAATTCTCCAACATCTGAACCAGGAACGACCCTCTTCTCAGCTGCGCAAAATTTATAAAAATCATGGGTTAGGAATTAGTGAGAATTATATCAAAAACATGATTCTAGAATGCATTGTCTATCTACTCACCAGATCCAACTGCTAGAATACCGGCCTGAGGTGGATTTATGATGGCGCAGAACTGCTTGATTCCAAATGGTCCTCCTAGATTTGAAACAGTGAATGTGCCCCCCTACAACAACAAAAAATAAATATAAAAAAATATGAATTTCTACATCATGCTTGAAAACGATGCAGGTAGTCTACGAAGAAGGTGGCAATCTCGACTCATTTGCTTCTGAATAAGTTGACATAGGTTATGTTTTATATGTAACGGGTAAAAAAAATTAGATTGAAAGGGAACATGTCAAACAGTCAAAAGTTGCTGTAAGTGCAATTACGTATAAATTTATAATGCACAAATTTTCATAAATTATTTAATTCAATATATCAAATTACTATTGAATAAAAAATATTATTTATGTAATCGTATTTGACTATCTATCTAAAAAATGAACTTTTAGACTCTGATTTCAAGAGAAGCAATCAAACCCAACTTGAACGATTAAGTGGGTAGAGTTCAGACCTCATAATCAGATGGTTTTAAGCTGTTTTCTCTAGCTTTCTGTGCTAAACTCTTTACGTCCTCTGAAATTGAAGACAAGCCTTTCTTATCAGCATTCTGCACATCCAAATGGTAAAAGCAAATTATGATCAGAGTTGATACAAAAAAATAAAGATAAACCAACGAGGCTAAAAGGTGCAACGACTAACCCTTATAACAGGGACATATAGTCCATTATCTGTCTGTACGGCCACATTGATGTGCACGTCATTAAACCTATGATATCAATCATTAATCACATTATGATGAAAAGTGAGTTATAATTTGTTAATAAAATACCAAATTTGATATACTTACTGGCGAATATAGTCGTTAGTCCATGAACTATTGCATTGAGGAACTTTACGAAGGGCCAACGCTGCAGCCTGCAAGGAAGATGAAGGCGATTAAAAAAAACTGTGTTTGTATATAATAAACTACAGATGTGTCTAGTAGCAAGAATTTAGCATTCACAGTTCAGAACTACTTCATACCACATATGTAAAAGCAAAAAAATAGAAAAAACTAATATGGAGTTAAAATTTAGGATACATTTTAGGAAACAAAATGGCATAAGCAAGAACGTACTCCCTCAACCCCAATATTATTGTCCATGCAGAAAACTCAATTCATTATTGGTGGCTATTTATGCATATAATGACAAAAGGAATGACAAATTTACCCTTAATCACATTAAAGATAGCACATGATTTGAAAAAACTTATGAAATAAGAAAATTAGTATTTAATCAAAGTGAACAATTTTTTGGGGGAAAAAAAGAGATAGTAATGCAGGCCATACACATGAGTAATATCCACCATGTAAAGGTAGAATTGTCTTCACTAAAATCTCATTGAAACGCTTTTCAAATTTTAATAAAATATGTGAGACCAAACAAACTTTCTGTACATGAGACAGAAAGAACGATGCCAAAAATAATACCTTAATCACGAGATCATTAATAGATATCTTCTTCCCACCTGATGCTTCTTGTAGTGCATTAAGTTCTGCACGCAATCTGTAGAGAAAACATCATCAGATTATCTTGAGAGAATAATTAAGGTTTAACCTTTTAAATGTAAGTTTGGATTAGCACTCACTTTGTAAGTTTGTCAACACATGTATCTACAGTAAGATAATAATGAGGAATGGTTTGCTTTGATTGCAACAAGCGTGAAGCGGTGATCTGTTATGATTATGCAACCTATTAGCATCACATTTCTTCATAGAGGCAAAAAGTTCTTCTACTTCAATTTAAAAAAGGGAATATATCGAATTAGAAGACTTGATGAAGATTGTAACCTTTCTTATCTGAGTATGTGGAATATCAGTGTAATTTATAGCAGAGACTGTTGCTGTTTCAGACTTCGATGGAGCAGCTGGAATATCTTTCTTGCCAGAGGCTGCACAAGGAGGATATGGTGGAGTGAATAAGTAGAAATAACACGATATGCAACCAAAATAAAATCTATACATATAGCCATGTAAAGGTGGTAATTTGCACCCATTTACTTGTAAATGGCTCAATTTACGTTATTCTGTATCTCTAACAGGACAAATGGGTAAAATTTAAAGGTTTGCAATGAAAACGGGTCAAATATGTTTAACGAGTCGAAGGTAGCCAAAGTGTATTTGTAATGTGTCAATATCATCAAGTAATCTTGCAAACTTAACAAAAATTAGCTTAAGTTGAACTGCAGAGCACACATAAGTAAGTTTTGCTGAGATACCTAAGTACTCTTCAATGTCAGCCTTCACAATGCTTCCATCAGGACCTGTACCTTTAATACTTGATAGAGATACCTTAATTGGAGGAAAAAACAATATCATATAAGAGAATCAATAAATAGGAGTATGTTTTCATCCACTTAAAGTTGGACAGAATTTTGTATTACTACAATAGATAAGATTGAATACCTTATTATCTTCAGCCAATTTTCTTGCAAGAGGACTAGCAAAAACACGGTCAGTTTCAGGAGTTGCACTTGGCTTCGCAGGTTTTGGTTCAGGTGAGCTGACTGGCTTCTCGACTACTTCTTCTTTTGGAGGAGTAGATGCTGGTGGCTCCTGTGGGGCAGCAGCACCTGATGCCTGAGGTTTGTAATCTTTAAATTTTTCAATATCGTCCTTGTCTTCAACAGTTATCGCAATCACCTGCCACAATAATAATTTTAGTTCCTCTGATAACTTATTTAAAACAAACTCACATCACAGCAGGTAGTATGAAAACATAATTTTATTGGTCTATCATGCAGAATAGCATGAGCATAAATGGCACTTATTTTGGTACATCAAGCCACAATACAAGATCAAATTACTTGTAGAAGAAACAATAAAAGCCATCATATATAGAACAATACCTCGCCAACTTGAATTCCACTTGCTCCATCTCCTTGTATGATCTTAGCTAGATATCCTTCCTCCATACATTCCATTTCTACAGTGGCTTTATCCTGTAATAAATCGATGCACAAGTTGGCAGTCAGTCTTGAAGGACTCTACATAATTTTTTCTCCAAAAAACCATTATAAGTAGGAAACCAAAATATGAAGACAAATGAGACATACTGTTTCAACTTCACAGAGTACTTCACCAGGTGCAACCTGATCTCCTTCCTTCTTTAACCAGCGTGCTATGTTGCCCTGGATAAGAAATCAAGCAAAACATTCAGGAAACAACAAAATATACAGAGACGTAAGCTATCATGACAGTTAGCATATCACAAACCTCTGTCATTGTAGGTGAAAGAGAAGGCATCCCAATCTCTTGGTGTGCAGGAAGGTCTGCAACATAAGGGCATAAAACAGCCAATAAGTACAAAATGAACACCATAATATGGTTTTAAGTTTTAACATAGTAAGGAAGATTTTACTATTAAGAGAAACAAGTTTTGACAAGATTGCACTCTTCTAATCATTAAAAAAAAATGTACGTACAACGAAACTAAATAATCACGGCCATTGGTATGATGTACTACTCTATGAAATATAGAGGGCTAAAAGTTGACATTCATGGAAGCAGAAGAAACTAGCCAGCTTAAGCAGTTATGTTACACCATGTAATTCAACTGATGTTCAGATCTCTAAACCAAATCTATAAACATTTGTTGTGTGTGGTTAGAGTGCTATGATCAAATTTGTTTAAGAACTGAACTTGATACACCGACTGGTAAAAGTTAAACGCTTGGTCAAAGGACTACTCGCCAGGTTCAGAGTATGTCACTTAATGCAGTCGCTTGATCGGAATATAAGTAACAATCATGATGATAGCGGTCAAAGGAATACAAACTCACAAGTCACAAGCAAACAACCCTCATGAATTGCTTTATTAAAAAAAAGGGAAAAAATGGGAAAGTTCTCAGCTTCTTCATAAAAGCTTTCATAAAGCTAGTAAACCCCAAATATATTGGTCATTAATAATCTGAAATAAAGTAATCATAGACCTATGTTTCTCGTGTTAATGTTGCAAGACACCAAGACCTACTATCACCACTTTAAAAACTCCAAATCACCACAACATATGAGTATATGACATCCACCAGCTGTTGATAGCAACCCTACATATGGGAGGTATTAACGGGCGAGCTTTAAGCAGCTTAAGTCTGCGGGGAGGTGAGCTCAGCCCACATGGATTGGTCGGCTAAAAGGTCGGAAACCATGGTTACCCAATAAAAAACATATGAGAAGCACTACGAAGCTCCCACTCAATCTCTAAAACATTACAGTAACTGACACATGAATATTAACACTAAATAACCAAAAGGTTCATTCGATACTAGAATTAGAGCACCATATTATCACAAGGCAACTCTATTTTTTCATCACATACAGAATAACATATGCATTAAGAAATATTACAAGTATAATCGTCAAAGTTGCACATCCAATAGATCTAAAGATACACTTGAAAAGTACCTGAATTTGTAGAAAATCTTCTCCTAATTTGCACATCAGAGCTGTTATACATACATCAAATAATCAGAACATGAATCAAGAATACTGTTTTCAAGGTGTTAAGAATGATACAAAAATTACCATGAAATTCCTCTACTGAACACCATGCCACTAACTGAAGTCTGGTCTGCTTTAGCAGCAAGTCCATTTTGCCCCTATGAACACAAAGCAGCCGATAACTTTTAATTAAGAGCACATACATAACTTTACGTCCAGTTTACAGAACGATGAAACGGCAAACAAGCCTGACGACGTGCAATCTTAATAGATTTCACATACCTTTGTGGTATTCACTGCCCTATAACTTCGAGTGAACATGGGTGTACTGGAAGCGGATCCAATGCAAGACTTACATAAGCAAGTATTGTCCCCAGAAGCATGGTGAGCAACTGCAATGACCAAAGAATTTTATGTATTTGTTATTATAACAGTCATCTTAATTGGCTTACTTCCAGAAAGTTGAAAAAACATTGCAATGAATACAAGAAAGAGAGATATCAAAGCGTCATAATATCTGAATTAAAGCATGTATGATAATAAGCTGCTCAGGTACTTACCATTCCCTCTGCTAGTGACGGAACCATTACTATGCGAAAACCACCGAACCAAAATGGCATGATCCTGCCGTAGTACGCCAGGAGCATTTCTCAACTGGAATAGGACAAAACCAGTCAATACAATAACAAATTTAGTAGCAAGCAAACAAATATCCAACTTATCAATTATACAATATCAGTTTAAAGCATTTGTCATTCCGACCCAATACAAACAAAATCTTCCTCTATCCCCTAACAATTCATAAGCCTACTAAACATTAAGGTACGATCCAATGAATACACGAAAAACCAAATTTACAAAGTCCATTTAACAAGCATAACAACAACAAAAATACATATTTCATATCCTAATTTATTTATCCTTTTGGCAGCTACAAAAACACTCTTACACAGAATAAGGATCTTAAGACGAAAGTGAAACAATCTAACTTCGACACATTTTCAAACTAACATTCAGCAGTAACCATCATTTGCAACTTCATACATGCAATCTAAACATCGTAAAACCACAAACAAGATCAATTGTATAGAGGTAACAATTGTGCAGAAGTACAACAGCCTAGCACATCAAACGTCAACATACTCATATCAATCAATAATTATCAATCGAACTCCATACATACAAACCATGACATCTAAACGCAAACAGGTCACATATTCAAAAGCACAACAACCTAGCACATCTACGGTTAGTTACATCTACGAGCAGTCATCAATCGAATCTTACATACTCTAAACATCAATCAGTTATCATCAAGCTTAGCTCCACACTCAAAAAGAAGTAAACAAAAACACATTAATCCTTTTTATCAACCAGCGAAACATCTGATGGTCAATACACTCGCATAAATCAGGCTCAGCTCATATACATACAAAACACGAAGTCTAAACATCGAAACAATCACATAGAGAGTAAAAACAACCTAACGCATCTAACGCCAACACATTCGCATCAATCACAGCTGCATTTACAAGCTGCATAACCTAAATCCGTCAACGCAACACATTCACAATTTCGTATCAATGAGAAAAAATGAATTCTAAGCATAAAATTCCTAAAAGCTAATCATAGACAGTAATTATCGATTATAGCTTCATATAAATATAAAAAAACTTAATATATATAGTGAATGAAATGAAATGAAGATGAAGATGATCGGAAGAGTACTTGTTTAGAAGAGTGACGGAAGATGTGAGATGCAAACGTCATCGTATTGGCGTTACGCCGTCGTTTTAGATCAAAAGGATTCTGTGTGTGTGTGTGTGTGTATTTTTAGGGCTTAAAGTCAAAAATGAGAAGGGGGGCTGTTGTGTGTGGATCTCCTGATGATGATTAAAAAACAGGTTTTCCGTTCCTCCTGTAAAAATGTTGATAGTGTGTGAGCCTCTGCCAAACTTTATTCTTTACTTTTTTTTTTTTTACTTTCTATAGTTTTTATTTCGGATAATAACAAAAAAATTACTACTATCATACTTTTCTATTTTTGTTGTGCTAGGTAGTGTTTTTTCCCATTAAAAGTTAAAACATAGCTATAAAAATATTTTCCTCTAGCAAAATGGTATGCACCAAAATAAGAGTATGCATTTGAATTTTTCTCTAGCTATAAGATATATCAAATCTTATATTATGGGATTTCAAATTTTAACTTTTATGTGTATTTTATTACTATTCTATTTTTATGTTTTTTTAACCTCTATTAACAACAAAGAGTAAGATGATCATCATACATGAATAATATATATATAAAAGTAAAATTTAAAAGATTTTTGGTTTAATAGCGAAAAAAAATAAAAATAAATTAAATTAAATTAAATAAATTTTTTGATTATTATTATCCTTTTCTATTTTATCTCATAGTTTTATTTTCATTGTCTATGATCTATATATCTTAGGTTTCCTAGTGAAAAATATTTGTTATTTGATGTCATGTTAGTAACTTTATAATATTAAAGTTTCTTTTTATCAGTTCGTTTAACTTCGGGTAAAAGTTTCTTCGTTTATATCTTACTTCACTTGACTCATCCAGTAGAACTAATAAGTATATAGTTATTGTTTTTGTGTAACTTACTTTATTATATATCATGTGTTTCGATAACTTTTCTATATCTTAACTATGTAACTAAAGTTGCAAAAATGAGGTTACTTTGGGCTCATGTGTGTTCGTGTGGTCATTTTTGCCTTTTGGGAGATGAAAAAGATATACCGCATCAAAGATATATAAGATTGATCAAGATATTTGATGTCGATGAGATATAACATGAAAAAGATATTACCTTTTATATGTGGAAAATGTCAACTTTATAATGGTTTTCCCAAACAAGTTATTGTGTAAAATGCTAGATGTAGAACTAGTGTTTTGGGAACATTTTAAACCTAAAATTGTAACTAATTTATCATTTTCTCGATTTGTATCAGATGACTTATTTTTTTGCTATTATATACCTAAACTTTTGAATTTTGACATTTGTGTGTATTTTGTGTTCATTTTACCCCTACATTTTTAACCACCCTATTAACGTTGAGGAATAAAATGGTCATTGTAAATGAACAAAATGTCGAAATTCAAAAGTTTAGTTATGTAATAGCAAGAGAAAGTTTTGGCCACACAACACTTGGAAAAATTACAAATTAGGTAAATTTTTAGGTGATTATCTCACTTTTTAACTACTCATATGAGATATCAATGAATTCAAATATGAAATTGTACTGTCTTGAAAAGTATGTTGCGGGTTTATGAATATTTCTTCTGATTTTATATGATCATTGATTTCGCCCGTTAAATTGATACAAATTAAAAACGAGATTATTGTATGTGGAGATTAAACTTTTGTTTTGGTCTAGTTTTTATATGTTTTTCTTTTACTCATAACATCTTTTATATAATAAAACAAAACCTCAAGTAGGGACTTTTTCATTTCAAAAAACTCAACCTTCCCTTATTAAGTAATAATTTTTAAATTTGATTTTTCTTTTTGAATTTAAAAAAATAATTAAATCTAATTATTTCCAAATTTGCTTCGCAAATCTAAAAAAAACGTTTTTATATACTTATATTAGAAAAAACAAAAATTACATATGTACTTGCGGGCTATTTGTCAATAGTTATAGACTAANTCTAACTAAAAATTATTAACAATCTATAAACAAATCTAATATTAATAAATTTAGAAAAAACCCCGTGCGTGCACGGGTATTATAACTAGTATAAGACAACATAATACCCATCTTCTAAACAAATAAAAGGAGGGAAATAAACATTTTTAATTTTTTATACTCTGATTTTCATGCGAAGTATCTAATTTAGCTAGAATTATCCATGAGAAACTAGTTACCGCCCCTCATTTCCTCTCTGATCCCCTTTTAGGGATACTCTCTCGACTCACCTCGAAAGTCTATGTGTGTTATTGCTTTTTCTGAACATTAGAAAAAAAATGAAAGTAAAATATGGAATGACTGAAATAGTGAAGAAAAATTAAAAGAAGCTTGTGCATCTAATTGTTTGATATGTTATTGAGTCCATCTAACATATACAATAGATGCTATGCTTTTGTTGTTGACATTTATTTTCTCTGGTTCTCTTCAATGATCATAATTTACTCGTTGTCAACTAATATTAGCTCACAAGCTTCTTTATTGTACTCTTATGGCCGTTTAGATGCCCCATAAATAATATAACACCTTTTACTAAAGTGTTTAATTTTTTTAGTGTCCTTCAATACAATATTGTGGATCGCTAAGTTAACCTTACATAAGGATGAAAAGTTAAATAAAATACGCCGTTGTCCAAGACAAGTCAAATTATTTTAAGCAAATTTTAGTCATTAAATATATACTGTACTTCTTTTGTGATCATGAAGATGCAAATAATTAAGTTGTATAATAATTTTCTAGAAATGGGCCATTTTGAAGAGTCAACAGCTCAATATTTGACACTATAATGCTGTCATACAACTTTAAGTTGAATTCAAAATACAACACCTCACCAAAGCCAAAAGCCAAAGGCCAAATTCCTTTAACCAAATAAATAAGTCATTTAAAATCTGCCCATATTTGATTATTTACATTTTTTTAATGCTTAACTTGTATTTACCAACAGATTTTTAAATTTCCCATTCATACATGAGCTTAATAAACTATTTAAAAAAATCCCTTTTGAATCTTTCACCATATTCCATCATTGCCAATATATAGCAAATCTTTGAAGTAATATTTCTTGTGCACACACAAAAATATACTTAGAAGATGGAGAAATATAGATCACAATCGTGCCGAGATAATGGTATGATGGACATGAGCAACAATGGAGGATATCCTAACAGCATGAAGGATTTGAGAAGTTACACTACTAACCGAAACATGAAGAAATCGGCTTCAAAGAACTGGATGAGTGATCCTGAGGTGCAAAGGAAGAAGCGCGTTGCTGGCTATAAAGTCTATGGTATGGAGAGTAAGATGAAGGGGTCTTTCAAGAAGAGTTTAGGGTGGATCAGACATACTTATACCCAACTAGTTTATGGCTATAGGTGAGTTTGTCGAAGATCTCTTTGGGTGATTTTGTCGTTTTTCTTCAAGATTACGACATAGAAGGATTTGAACATGTGATCTTATACAATTTGTATGTACTAAGTTCTTTTGATTTGATGAGGATTAATGCTCTTTTGTACTGTAATGGAAAAGATATGTAATCACTGTATTAACAAGTATGCATCTAGTGATGTTCCTATCTTCAAGTTGGATTCTCTGTTAAATTCTTTTTGGATGATATAATATGTAGTTGAGTAATCATGTGTGTAGCATAGACTATTTACAAGATTATATTTGTTATAAGTTATGCTATCAGCATAATGATTTTGTAGAATGGTCTATTTATCGAGCTTTAATTAGTTAACATATCATACGAACGTGCATTACCTCAACTTGCCATCTTGATAGGCGAGGCGAAACAAGTTTTCTGTACAAAAGAATAGTTATGAATTTTTGTTCATCGACTTTGCTTCTTGCATTCACTTATGGTATTGTATCATTATCGGACGGTCAAACCAGCTATAATGGATTGACACTGAAAGTTTGGCAAATACCATGACCATATGTTTGTGTAGAAGCCACGCTGCCTAAATGACACTTGGTTCAAAAACTACAGTTCTGAGAAAGAGACAGAATCTCAGACCCATTGCACATGAAGACATGCGCCTATAAAACCAGCTAGAACAACAATCAAACTTCCCATTTTCTTTCTTTCTTAAAAGAGAACAACATACAAAATAAATGGCATCCCACCTCAAATAATCAAATTAATTAAAAAGAGGATGAGACCCAAACACAAATACATACCCAATGATCAAAATAAGACACTAACCAAACAAATACGAATCGCCGTTACAGTAATTCAAACATGCAGATTAAAGTAGGCTTCTTATTTTTGTACATGTTTAACATATTGATAGTAATGTCTATATCGACTCAAGTAATTAAAGTTTCGGCCCTTAATGAAATTTGTGCATGCAGAGGGTTCTTCATGGCAACAGTTAACTCAACTTTCTCAGAGAGATCAACACAATAACCATCAGGAACACTCCATTCAAAATACCATATCAAATTTGCAACAAAATATTCCAAATGAAGCAAAGCCAAATCAGAGCCAGGACATATCCTTCTTCCCGCACCAAACGGCATCATCTTAATCCCTTTACTTCCACGTATATCAAACACACCATTACTACCATCATTTGACATAAACCTCTCTGACTTGAACTCCATCGGATCATCCCACACCGTTGGATCCATACCCATCTCAGCCACCATGAAATTGACAGTTGCACCCTGCGGAATCACGTACCCTTTTACCTCTACATCCTTTGTGGTTTTATGAGGCAGCACGAAATGCAGAGGTGGGTGTCTCCTCAGCCCTTCCAAAACCACTGCTTTCAGATACATCATTTTCTGTAAGTCCTCTTCGTTTATAACTGATTCCAACTCCACCCCCTTTTTCGGTATTTTTGGTGGTCGTCCAACAACAGAGATAATTTCATCGTATAGCTTACTCTGAATGTGAGGATGCTTTAGGATATTAGCCATAATCCATTATAGAGCACTAGTGGTGGTGTCTGTACCACCATTAAGAAACTCGCTACACATACTTACCATCTCTTTATAAGTGAGCTTCCCACCATTTCCATTATTACCTTGGTCTTCGGGGAGCTGCAGATTCACCAGTGTATCAACATAGGCCACGATCTCCTTGTCGGAATCAGCTGATTCAATTCGAGATTTGATTATTGGAATTAAAAGTCGTTCTTTATCACCAGTCAATTTCTCAAACTCTTTCCATCTGTTTCTAAACAATATCTTCCCTAACCTTGGGTACATTGTGAGCACCATAAACCGCGCGGATACCAGCAGCATATCGCGCTGTGCCTTGGCAATCTCATTAATCCGACCCTCATCAAACTTGTCTCCAAAACACATCAACACCAACAAGCTGAACATAGCATACTGAAAATGATCAACCACCTTGATCCCATCAGCCTCATGACGCTGCTCCTGGAGTTTATCAATCAAGTTACCAAGGACCCACTTACGAGCCCATGAGTACGTCTTGATCCTATACGGATGCAACATCTCAGATGCAAGGTTTCGTCTAAGAAGCCGCCAAGTAGGGCCATATGAGGAAGTGGAGATGTTGCATATATTGATAGATTTAGGACGGTCAGAGGACAAGGCACCTTTTTGAAAGAGGATTTCGTGGGCGAGTGCATGGCTTCCAACAAAAACAGACGGTCGAAAACCAATGGAAAGACTGATGAGTGGTCCATGTGTGGCCTTGAGCTTTATCAGAATGGGTTCAAAGTCTAGTATGGAGTTGGTTAACAGTAAGAAAGTGGAGTAAAGGAAGGATGGGCCTGGTAGTTGCTTCTTAACGGTTCTTCTGCTATGGTTCTGATAAAGGCAGTCATGCAGAGGGTAACTACTACAATGAACCAGGTTTCCATTTCCATTGTTGATCAACACAAGTCAACAAATGCTGTATCTATTACATCTCATCAATATTGTCAAATAATCTTGAAAGTCAAAGTGGTGACAAGTGCGAAAATGAATAGCCACCTAATTTTTTGCTAACGTATATCTAACCTTTAGAATTTCAACTTTTGTGTGTATTTTGTTTACCTCTGTTTTTTAGCCAACTTATTAACAACGAAAGGTAAATTAGTCATTTAATATGAAAAAAATACATACAAATACTGAAATTCAAGTTTAGGTATAAAATAGCAAAAAATAAAATTGACTACACAAGGCCTAAAAAAAATTTAAAGTTATATAAATTTTTAGGTTATTAGCCCTTATTAATATGGTCGAGGTTGGGATTGTGAAAGAAACAGACATGCAGCTACAGTCACAACTCTGTTAACTTCGATAATTATTAAGAGTATACTTATGCTTCAAACTAAATAAGCATCATATATCTGCAACGGATGAACTACAAACAGGCTTGTTAAGCACACCACATTAACCAATATGATCACAAGTCGTTAGTCGCAAACAGGAACTTTTAGATGCTTCAAGTGTTCCAAAATTTAGAAAAGATAACCTCCCATCGAAACATAGAAAACCGATTTAGCTTTGATTTGTGGGGAGAAGTTATAAGGCAGTTTTGGAGCTTCTGGGAGCAAAACTACTCTTTCATAACCCAAACATTTAATGATCGACCATATGGCTAATTTATCAATTCAACTGAAGCAAAAAGAATGCAACGCAAATCCAATGATGAATCAATAAAAATCATACAATGGTTGGTAAACCATATTACATAGTTATAATATCCACAACAAAGCATCTGAGTAACCACAACACATATCTGGGTTTTCATGAAAAGGGAAGAAGGCGAAAACAGTTTTTGAAAACGATGTAATAAGATCTCTTTGTTATTGCATGAACTGAGCCACTTTACTTTTGAAAGAAAAAAAACAAATGTACATGGTGCATAAAACGAAGTAGAAGCAAACCCTTTTGATTGATTGATGTTAAAAATGGAGACCCTCGATACCCTTGAGAGTTGATTCAAAGTTCTTGATGTTAGTGGATCTTTTCTGATCTGAGGATACAACTGGTGAGCTCCTTTGACCGGTACTTGTGACTCTGCGAAGGGTACTGGGACTTGCATCTGTGGTTCGACCGTATGATGCCTCAGGTTCGTTACTGGCTGTGACTGGGTCACGGCTGCTAGAGACACCAGGTCGTCTTGAAGAGCCACTTGATTGCAAAATATGAGAACTCGATAACTGGATACAGCAAGAAGCAGATAATGAGGGTAGTATCAACCGTAAAACCTCACTACCAGAAATAAATGAGGTTTGGGATTGCATGTTATAAGTGCTTACTGGCTATATTGTGTTTTTTAACGAGAAAAGCACGTATGCAAGTGTTCAGATTATTTAGTGTTCATTATCTGATTTCCTTTATACTTTGTAGTATTTTTAAGTGCTTATAAGCCTTTACACATAAGCTAGAAACATGCAATCACCCACATATTAAGTTAGAGATGGCAACTTTGGCCCATTAGTAAGGTTCCGTTATAAGTAAATGGTCACGTGATTTACAATTATATGATGCATATTGTATATAGGTTAAACAAATCACTAGTTACCAATTTACCACAAAGCATCAGATAGTCGCATACTATTAAAAAACAAATGTAATGATACATACCTCTCTACTCAAGGCTGGATCACTGGAAGCTGGATTTTTCTGTCTAGAAAGGGCCCCGGAATTAAAGGGCATCCCACTGGTTCTAGTCCGAGAGGGATTTGCAGAGGACCAACCAGAAGTCCTTCCTTCTTCAGCACCTGTACAATGTTATTTACAGTCTCAGGTTAATTTAAAGGTGAACTGCAAAGTGAAGTTGGGTAATGAATCAAATAATTAATATATATCGACTTGCCAACACTCCTTTTATTTTTTTAATAGCATAAATAATTACTAAATTTAATATGATTACAAAACTTTTACTAATATAATTATATAAATATAGAATGATACAACTGTGTCTAGTAGCGTAGTAGTCAAGCAATTTAGTGTTGTACACACTTGAGCATGCTTTGGATGACTTTTAAGCCGGTTGACCAGTTTCCTTTTTAACAACCGTTTACTTTGGCTCGTCTGGAAAAGATGAAACCCAAAATTTCACATAAATGGGTTGGAATTGCCCCTTCTACATGTGAGGGCATAATTTGGATCGACAAGATTTCTATATTAACTGTATTAATAGATATTTGACATATAGACAAATATTTCACTTTACAAAGCAAATGAATACCGACACGGCTACATCATTTGATAAGACGCTCATAAAACAATTATGTAAAGTACTTAAGAAACTAAAACTCACCTGACAGCCTATTCAGGTTGGCAGCCACTGGAGGTATACCAGAACTTGTTCCAGCACCAGCACCCTGACAACAAAACATTACTTTATTCAGTAATTCGGGCTTCCTCAATAATGCTTTCATTATTGAAAAGAACAAAAAATATAAAAAATTAACATATTAAAGGTCAACAGCTTACAAGACCACGGGATGGAGGATTGGCAAGCTGTGATTGCTGATACTTTAAAATAGTCCAATCAAAGATGTAATCAAACTGAAAACCTGAAGCAATAAATTTTGGAGTAACCATTAGTCATGAGATAAATTTCTGTTTTAGGTTCTCCTAAAACAAATGCAGCAAAATTCCTTTTTGGGTAAGGTTTCAATACAAATTTACCTTTCCACCTATAACCACTACAAGCTATTGGTAAATCTGACTTTGCTCCACATGCTAAATTTATTTTCGGGTGTTTGAACGTGGAATTTGAAAGTGATTACATGACATTAAATAATAAGAATAAGACAACCAGTTGTAATCATTTTGGATATGCTTTTACTATTCGTAATTATAATAAGATAAAAGATGTTTGCTTGTTCAACAAATTTGACAATCCAAGGATTTACTATTAAACCAACAGACTTTTTTTGGAAAAATTAGTTTATGATATAAGGGTAGAAATTTTCAACTTAGGTTTAAAAATAAGTGTAGAAATTTATTTGAATCTTACCCTAGATATTCAGTTTTAATGCCAGCTATGTCTATAACTGATATTCTTACACCAACATTGGACAAACATAAGCAGAATTTGTTGATGCAAACATCAAAAACTAATTATTACGGACTACAATTATGTACGCTCTAAAACTGTGTGATTAATAAGTGCTTACTGGCTATATTGTGTTTTTTTAACGAGAAAAACACTTATGCAAGTGTTCGGATTATTTAGTGTTCATTATCTGATTTCCTTATACTTTGTAGTATTTTTAAGTGCTTATAAGCCTTTACACATAAGTTAGAAACATGCAATCACCCACATATTAAGTTAGAGATGGCAACTTTGGCCCATTAGTAAGGTTCTGTTATAAGTAAATGGTCACGTGATTTACAATTATATGAAGCATATTGTATATACTATATAGGTTAAACAAATCACTAGTTACCAATTTACCACAAAGCATCAGATAGTCGCATACTATTAAAAAACAAATGTAATGATACATACCTCTCTACTCAAGGCTGGATCACTGGAAGCTGGATTTTTCTGTCTAGAAAGGGCCCCTGAATTAAAGGGCATCCCACTGGTTCTAGTCCGAGAGGGATTTGCAGAGGACCAACCAGAAGTCCTTCCTTCTTCAGCACCTGCACAATGTTATTTACAGTCTTAGGGTAATTTAAAAGTGAAATGCAAAGTGGCAGGTTGGGTAATGAATCAAATAATTAATATATATCGACTTGCCAACACTCCTTTTATTTTTTTAATAGCATAAATAATTACTAAATTTAATATGATTAGAAAACTTTTACTAATATAAATATAGAATGATCCAACTGTCTCTAGTAGCGTGGTAGTCAAGCAATTTAGTGTTGTACACACTTGAGCATGCTTTGGATGACTTTTAAGCTGGTTGACCAGTTTCCTTTTTAACAAGGTTTGACACTTTAGCTCGTTTGGAAAAGATGAAACCCAAATTTCACATAAATGGGTTGGAATTGCCCCTTCTACATGTGATCACCAGGCAATGTCAGAAAAATTCAGAGATCAATGTTTCCAAAAAAAAAAAATCAATATTTGGAAACTTGAAGGCTGAAATCTATCTATATGGCTATGTCATACTTAGGGGTGTTCACGGGGCGGTTCGGTTCGGTTCGGTTAGTTGGGAGATTAAACTATCCACCGCAGGGCGGGTAGTTCATTTAACTACCCAAAACCGAACCGTACTAGGCGGGCAAGTCACGGTTAACCATTTAGACGTAAAATGTCATTTTAGTAAAACTAAAGTCATATTAAAGTTATATCCTGTCACGATAATTGCATTCAAATAAACATACAAAACATATTAACAAAAGATATTTATTCATTATAAGTTACAATCACATTAATCAGTTTTCACACATAGATGTTTAATAAATGTTCACTTTAGGAACAAAAAAGTCGTACAGTAGAAGTAGTGCAATAGTTTAATCAATATTTACTTGTACAATTATTTGAATATTTAGTAAAAAAACCTTCATGTATATTATAAATGGTTCAGTTCAGTTAATCGTGGACTAAAAATAAAAACCGAAACGGAACCATGATAAGCCGGTTTTTATGGGGGTTTTTTTTTTATAGTTTCGGGTTGAGCGGTTCGGCTGGGTTTGTCGGTTTCTCGGGTTTTTTGAAGACCCCTAGTCATACTTAATCACATTAAAAATAAGGTGAGGGCATAATTTGGATCGAGATTTCTATATCAACTGTATTAATATTTTAGATATTTGACATATAGACAAATATTTCACTTTACAAAGCAAATGAATACCGACACAGCTACATCATTTGATAAGACGCTCATAAAACAATTATGTAAAGTACTTAAGAAACTAAAACTCACCTGACAGCCTATTCAGGTTGGCAGCCACTGGAGGTATACCAGAACTTGTTCCAGCACCAGCACCCTGACAACAAAACATTACTTTATTCAGTAATTCGGGCTTCGTCAATAATGCTTTCATTATTGAAAAGAACAAAAAATATAAAAAATTAACATATTAAAGGTCAACAGCTTACAAGACCACGGGATGGAGGATTGGCTAGCTGTGATTGCTGATACTTTAAAATAGTCCAATCAAAGATGTAATCAAACTGAAAACCTGAAGCAATAAAGTTTGGAGCAACGATTAGTCATGAGATAAATTTCTGGTTTAGGTTCTCCTAAAACAAATGCAGCAAAATTCCTTTTTGGGTAAGGTTTCAATACAAATTTACCTTTCCACCTATAACCACTACAAGCTATTGGTAAATCTGACTTTGCTCCACATGTTAAATTTATTTTCGGGTGTTTGAACGTGGAATTTGAAAGTGATTACGTGACATTAAATAATAAGAATAAGACAACCAGTTGTAATCATTTTGGATATGCTTTTACTATTCGTAATTATAATAAGATAAAAGATGTTTGCTTGTTCAACAAATTTGACAATCCAAGGATTTACTATTAAACCAACAGACTTTTTTTGGAAAAAATTAGTTTATGATATAAGGGTAGAAATTTTCAACTTAGGTTTAAAAATAAGTGTAGAAATTTATTTGAATCTTACCCTAGATATTCAGTTTTAATGCCAGCTATAAGTCTATAACTGATATTCTTACACCAACATTGGACAAACATAAGCAGAATTTGTTGATGCAAACATCAAAAACTAATTATTACGGACTACAATTATGCACGCTCTAAAACTGTGTGCTTGTGTGCCAAGTCAAAATTTGATTACTCTTGGGGATGTACAAGTGATAGATAAACAAAGATAATTTCCAACAAAACGATATGGATGAAAAATAAGGGTAGATTAACCGAACCTTCACGAATGAAAAGATCACGGAAGATTCTCTTCAGATAAGCATAATCTGGCTTATCATCAAATCTTAACGAGCGGCAATAATGAAAGTACGACGCAAACTCTGTAGGGTAGCCCCGGCATAACGACTGAAAGAGTACACAAAAATACTTCATAAGCCTATGGCACACAATGCATATTGGCAGCCAGAAACATCATGTAATAGCATGTAGCTTACCTCAATAGAGGTTGAAACCTTCTTTTCACTAATTTTTTCATACTTCTGTTTCTTGTTCCCAGCTTTCAGTCCCTGCCAGGGGAGACTACAAAGTAGGAAACATGTTGTCACAACTGAATGAACTATGCATCAAAGTGAAAAAGGGTTTTTTTGCATAAACCCTTCCTCTTAAGAACTACAGTACATGAGAACATATCTAAGTAATTTTAAAAAGAAGTACGATGACCAAAACTAGACAAACAAGCAAGTTCCGCTGGTATTTTATGCGAAAAAAAATAATAATAAAAAATTCAGAACAAGTATATACCTTCCTCTTAAGAAGTACATGAGGACATATCCAAGTGATTCCAAATCATCTCTTCTGCTTTGTTCTAAGAAACATAGAACACTAACATGTAAGAATCATGATATCGTTTATATGCTTGAAAAACACTGAGTACCATAAGCTTACCAATTCCAAGGTGAGTGTTCATGCTCGCATACCTCGCTGTCCCTGTCAAATTCTTGTTCTCTCTGCATTTTATATCACACGATACAAAACGAAAGCATGACATCTTGTGCTCAGTATAAACAAAAAATGACATAATGGCTCCATTGGAAAAAGATAGAGGTGGCAAAATGGTTGGGTTATGATAAGAGGTGCAACTTGTGGAATTAGATTGGGGGTTGTTTAACCAACAGAAACTCTTTGTGCATAAGTTTCTTACCTTTTTATAAGTTATTACTAAGTAAATGTGATTACAAGAGTTATATAAGTTTTAAAAAAGCGATTGAGAAAGTTATATGCTTAAAGATACAACTTGACGAATTTTTACCTGTTTAACCAATTTAAACAATTGTTAGTTCAGTTAAAAAGTTTATTTCACCTTATCTGACCTATTGAAGATAAAACCTAATCCAACCATTATAAGTAAATGGGTAGAAATTGCACATTTATTCTTAATATTATTGCTTGCTTCATTTTTATTACAACGTTACTTGTGGAGTGTACATACACATTCCTATGTAAGTTTTAGCTAACTTGGATGAGCAGATTTCTCATAGTTGGTTTCACAGGTAGCAAAATGAGTGGGTTAGGTAATGGATATCCAATTTACAAATTTGGATGAGCACATTTCTCAAACTTTGTTTTAAAGCTAGTAAATTGGGTGAGTAAGGTAATGGGTGAAACTGGTAACTTATCACAAAGGTCAAGCTCAATTGAGCTGTCAACAAATATTTGTCCAGTTTTATAGCAGTATAAATAATTAATATGTTAATTTTTTTTAAAAACAACTACGATGATAATAATCTAAACTTTTTTTAACAAGGCAACTGAGGAGCCTTGCATTTACAACTTAAGGGACCAATTGACGCAATTCAGTTTTAACTTAGTTTTAAAACTTTACCCTCTTGACCCAATTTGGAATTCAGATATAACACCAATTAAAAAAATTTAGGGATCGAAATTGCCACCTCTATTCATTTCGCACCAAGGAGGCAAGGACATGGAAAGACCTTTGCATATCCAAGTGCCACGCTCCTCAAATACCAACTGCCAAAAAACTTTAAAAAACCACATACCTATAAGGAATGTGCTGATGAGTAGAGGAGTCCCTATATTTCTTCGCTAGCCCAAAATCAATAGCATACACCTATATTGTGAAGACACATTGATATGTTAGTAGCAATTAAGAAAACATAAATGTACAATGGGAAGGGAACAAATTATAGATTGGAACCTGATTAGCACGCCTCCCTAAGCCCATAAGAAAATTATCTGGCTTAATATCTCGATGCAGAAATGATTTACAATGGATAAATTCAACACGATTGATCTACAGTAATTAATCACAAGAATCAGTCGGGGGAGAAAAGCATGCAATTTTCAATAAAGAACACACATGCAATATAAAGAAGGTATACCATCTGATCAGCAAGCATCAGAACGGTTTTTAAAGACAACTTCCTACTACAGAAGTTAAACAAATCTTCAAGACTCGGTCCCAATAAATCCAACACGAGAACATTGTAGTCTCCTTCGACGCCAAACCATCTCACATTTGGTATTCCAGCTAAAAAATTGCAGAGACAAGAAGCAGTAAGAATAACCAATAAAATACCATACCAGAAAATATATGAAAGAGAATAATGGGAAGTGCTCATTACTTCCTCCTTGTAGTATCTTGTACAGCTTTGATTCATAGAGCAGTTGTGGATGCTTTGTCTTGATATTTTCCTGAACAGGAAAAATAAAACAGAACAAAATAGTCAGGTTACAGAGATCACAACACTCAACAAAATTGCAATTCCATATATAGGAATAAACTAAGGATTACTCATGCAGACAAAATCGACGTGGCGCAAAAGCACGGCCTAGAATAGTGATCTCAAATTACCTTAAATTGAAACAATAATTAGTGCCAACTGTCTGGCATAATTAAAATTTCCCTAGGGGAAATGGAGAAACTGGTAACAGAGGTATATGCACTTTATATGCAAACTAATTTCACATTTGTCTAGCTGATACTAACTCCTAATCTGTTTTGCTAAATCTACTTACTTTCGCCCATCAAAAGATCAGAAGTAATTCATCTTTGTCAACGCTCTTAATTGATTATTCCCAGATGAAGTCAGTATGATCAGTTATACGCAAAACTAAACAGCATAAAGCCGTACCCAACTGCTTCCTGCTATTAACTACCGAGACACTCTATTGGTAGATTCTGTCATACCAAGTTAAGAACTTCCATCGTAACATTGAAGGCATTTATATCAACACCAGGCCACTTATGCATCCACTAAAAAGGGTACAAGAACTATGGTCCCTCTGGTAGTTAGCTCAGGGTTTATGCTGTTTGGCTAGACTTTAATGAACTTCTAAGCCATAGACACCAAACATATTTAATGTTATTCATACAGAACTAAAGGTTATTATAATGTTTCTTTTGAAAAGCAATGGATAAAGAGTAGTCTTTCGAATAAGAAATGTTTATATGAACCTTCTTGTGCATTTCTCTCCAAACCTTCCCACGATTATTAAGTAACTTCAGAAATTTAGCCAAAACTTTCCCTCCAGAACCTTTTCTTTCTCTTGTAATATATAAAAAAGGCAGAAGAAAGCAATTTTTTTTAAGTTTTTCCATTTCTTTCCAAATCTATCCACTTCATTCCATTTCTTGATCTCACTGTCATGATGTTAGAAAAACCAGAAACTATATTCCTAGCCTCAAATATCGCATTTCCAGATTAGGCTCTTTAGTAAAACAATGTAGCATGTTTTGTTTAGCCAATAAAACTTATTATCTCCTAATTAGAGGTTTTACTTTATTGCATTAACGTCTAACGTAACAGCTGGCAAAAACTAATGCGAGTAGAAATCAAGCAACAAAAAGAGCACCTAGTATTTTCAATAAGTATTCAAGAACTGACGTGTCTCACACGATACATCGGAATTCTATCTACCCGAGACGTTTCAAACACGCAAAGTTCATAGACTATTTAATACACGCGGCACGCCAATGCATATCCACATATCTCCTACTATTTAATGAGTACAACTTTCAAGTTGTGAGGAGTTTGGCGATGCCCTAATTGTCGGATGACGTTATCTTAGATAAGACTAGCAGATAACTGAATAATAATAAAGCCAGTTATCCCATGTTACACGTCTTCTGCAAAGCATTAACAATCTCCAACAAGTATGACGATATCCTAAATTACTAACCACCAATCCACTATAGTTTTATCCCACACGTATAAATTCTACATCTTTTCTATTCATGAGATTACCATAAGTGTGTTCGTCAGTTCCCAACAACTGCGCACGTCTAAATAAATGCTTATGTTTACATAGCAGTTATCACTGAAATGTTAACAACCTCCGACAAGTATGACGACATCCTAAATTCTATCCAACAAAATCCTAAACCACACGCATACATTCCACATCCTATATATCCTCAAAATCACCACAATTCGTATTTTTTCAGATCCAAATGGCTACGAACGTCAAAATAAATGCGTGCATTTTGATACTAACCCCATCAGTCAAACACCGACACTCCCCGAAAACTATGACGATATCCTGAATTCCTAACCAATAAAACTCTAAACTACACGTACACATTCTACATCTTTTGTATCCTGAAAATCACCGTCTTTCATATTTATCATATCCTAACAGCTACGCACATTATAGCAATTATAGTCTGATTATCAAATACTCAAAATCACCTAATTAGTTGACTTTCCGTATCCTAACCACAACAATCACGAATCTTTTACATTGAGTAAGCTAATCCTATGTGTCAAAAACTCGATAAATATGATATTTAAAACCACAAATTACGCCATAATTTCGCATAAAAAAATACTCACGAGCTTAATAGCAACTTCTTCATTAGTCTGAACATTAGTCCCTACAAAAACAAATAAACAAATTCAAATCATAATCAGCACAAGCTAATTACAAATAATAAATAAATAGTAAATAATCAATCAGACCTAAATAGATCTCTCCAAATGAACCACTACCGATCTTTCGCCCTAGCCGAAACTTATTCCCGACACGTGGCTCCATCACAAATTCTACTTTATATTTAAATTAATTCACACTAATTCACACACACACAAAAAAATTAAAGTCCGATTATGGCGTCATCGGTTAATTGAGATGAACCGGAGTGCCACGTCAGCAAGCACCGGTTGAGTGAGGTTGAAGTGAAAATGGATCAAATTAGGGTTAATTTGATGATGATGATGATGTTAAATTAGTTTAATGGAGGTTTATTATTATTAATAATAATGTGATTGATTTGGGGAGAGAGAATGAAAAAGGAGAGACATTGTTAATACACACATAAAAACACACACACTTGTGTTTGGGTTTTGGTTAATGCTATTTGGCCCGACCCGGATGGTTACATAATCAAGTATTCAAGTGTGTGTTTATGTGTTTATTAACAACTAGCAGGGTACCCGCGCAATGCGTCGGTGGGTACCATGTGCCTATATTTTACGATGAGCAAATGTTATTCGGTTAAACGTTTTTCTAACAAACATATAAAGAATCTTTGCAAAAAAATACCCGTAAGAGTTGTGAAAGTGAGGATATATTGACTTATTGAGAGACTATTTTTGATATAAAAAAACACTTGTGTGTCAGAGATAGGAAATGGTTTGTGTTGATTTATACGGTGGATGCGGTTACATACTTTTAATAACCATTATTGATAGTAATGATTTTTAGCGGTTACACGTTTTTAATAATTATTGGAAGCTGTTACAATGATAGATTAAATGGGTTGTTACAATAGGTATAATGATATTGATGACTATCAAAAGACAATATTTCCATAACAAGCAAGTTTATGAGTCTTAATTTTAAACCTTGCTAATTATGGAATATTCTCAAATGCATTATAAGGTAGTAGAGATGCATAAACATAATAGATCACGGACCAGACCGTACCGGACCGAAAAACTGGACCGAACATACATTGATCCGGTCATGTCTTAAGCAAAATCGACCATTATACTTTGTCTGCCCGGATGGGACCGGCGAACCGAACCAAACCGGACGACCCGGACTTGGACCGACAGTGTTTTGAGCCAAATCGATCTTCGATCCGTATCTTGGTCGGTCTGGTCCGGTTTTTTGGATCATGATCAGCGCTAATCTTAACATACAGAGTTGAATCGAGTCAAATATTGTTGAGTTAGGTAAGACAAGTAGAACTTGGGCTAGAGACTTGAGTCAAGTAAAAGTTATATCAATATTACATTTCAAGTTCAAACTCGATGAATGACTGTCAAAATAAGCTACCTTGCTTTGCATATGCATTTATTTGCATAACGATGGTATTAAGTGATTATATGTATAAAAAATGATAAAAGATATAATTTGATCGGAGGCTTGATAAAGATCACAAGCATTATGAACCGAGTATTTTAAAGTTTGATCTTGACTCGAAATTCTACTCGAGTAGCTCGAGCTCGAGCTCGGCTTTAAATCAAGTCGACATCGACTAGCTTGCGAGTTGTCTCGTTTCACTTAATCTCGTGGGTTTGATCGAGTCGAGTCAACTCGTAAGCTATCAAAGATCAACTCGAGTTCCTTAAATATTTGAGTTGAGCTCGAGGTTATTATACTCAGCTCGTAATGTTTACGAGTCTTACAAGATTTGTATAACTTTACGCTTTTATCGTTTGTCTATGTGTAAACAAGAGGAGCAATGGGGAATCTGTAGGTACCCTGAACTACATGAATTTTTCTTGCTTAGTGTAAAGTTAACTAAAGTAGAACATTTTTTATGAAATGCACGTGATCTCGAATTTATATGTTATAAGTCTTCTTCAGTTCCCATAAAGTAGACTTTTTTGTGTGTAAAAGAATATAATTTAATGATAGTCGATATATGGAATCAAGTCGAGCCGGAGCTCGAGAAAGTTGGCAATGTATTTGACAAGCATGGGCGGAGACAGAAAGGGGGCACGTGCCCCATAACGAAAAAAATTGTAGTTAAAATTTTCTAAAATATTTGGATTTTTTTTTATTATTATTATTTAATTTATCTCCTCTAATAACTAATTTATAGTGTAGTTTTTAAAATTTATCAAAGTGTGTCTCTTCAAGCAAAATTTTCTAGCTCCGCCCCAGTTGACGAGTTTTAATTACTTACGATTGACCCAAGATAATCATAATCATATTTTCTTTGCTGTTTACTTTGAAACCGACAATTTGACATGTAATAATCACATCATTTAGAGTGTGTTTTATTAATCCAAACAATAGTTGATTGTGTAACTAACTCGAAAACAATCACATAATCCACTTCCATAAACCAATATCAAACACTCCTTTATACGTATAAAAAAACTTCACGTAACAAATCTTACTATCTTATAATGCATAAACCACTTCTAAAAATAGTATACTTAATTTTAAGCCTTACAAGTGTATAAGCTTAAAGTACAATTCATTCAAGCACAACTACACAACAAATAATACTTATAGAAATTCCCCTCATATTTAATTCTAACATACAATTAATACTAACATTAAATACAATAAATAAACATTATGTACATTAAATGCAATTAATTAACTGGTCAATAAATACAATTAATGCACTTATTAAAACACCCCTTACATAAAAAATACAAATTATCAAGCATATTGTACAACCAACTTAAACACAATTCATGCATTAAATGTCACTAATACAAATAATAAAGCACATTATACAAATATTCAAGCCCGAACGGGCAACGAGCCAAATGGGCTCGAGCCCGAACGGGCTCGGGCCAAAGGGGCTAGAGCCTGAACGGACACGAGCCAACGGGCTCGAGCCCGAACAGACACGAGCTAAACGAAAATTTTGTTATCCGTAAATTTATTGTCAAAAAGAACATAATAAACTAAAATACATGATTCACCGGAAAATTTTATTTCAGTGTACCCGCCGCCGCAACGCGCGGGTACCCTGCTAGTATTCTTAAAAACATATATAATAGAGCAAGATGGTCAAGTTATATACTCATTAATAAGTTTGAGTCAATATTCTTAAATTCTTCTGATGTATCCATTAAAAAGTTTGAAATTATTACTGTATGAAATTTATTAACTTACTTAATACTTATGTAGTGAGTTTAAACTTCCTTTGGTTTTCATCTGTTGATTAAAAGGGTATTTAATATAAGATTTTAAAAGTACAGTCAAAGTTAGATGTTTCTATATTTGGTAAGATCCAATATATGATTCAAAAGGTTTGACAAGTTTTGGAAATTTGATGTAATGTTTGAATTCTAATCCAATTAAAATAGAAATCATTTGCATAAGTTACAAGTTTGTCAATGCCAACATTTTTCAGCTAACGACTAGAATTTTAGAACATAGCAACTTTTATGACGACGAATCTTGAAACATGATTAGTATCCATGATTACGAAGTTTCGTGTGTAAATTTATAAGTAACGGTTTATCGGACCCAGTTTTTCTTCCCTAGGCCTTTAGGCGATTCACATGCCATTGACGAATACATACAGATACTAATTGGTAACACATGCCCATATTCACAACATAAACTCACAGCTCAACGCCAAAGGGTAGAGAAGCCAGTAATGCAATAACGATAAATTGGAAAGGGCAAGTAACTATTTCTTGATAAAAACTTTTTCTATGTTTTCACTAAGCATCAAGTCTCAGTGTCAAATAATTAAACGAGCTTTATTGAATTAATTAGGAAAGAGACAGATGGTATTTGAAAGTAAATCCAAGTCATACGAAGTAAATAATGTAAATGAAAAATGAATTATCTTAGAAGCGATCGTGTCAGGTGTTCACGAGCTGCTGCCCAAGCTTGGGTAATAGTCTGCAAAAATAAGAAGAAGAAAAAAACATGTTTCGGATTTGCTAATGAAATGGAAAAAAATATACATTGGATTAGTTATCAACCAATAGCAAACAATGACAGAGAAAGAAACCAGATATGTAACTACTCCATTGAAAAGAGTTGCATACAGCTAATTGAAGTGAAGAACGATCTATTAGAATATTGTAACTAATTAAAATAAAAGCTAGATTGTGCGTTGAATGTTAAAATGACCCGTGGATTTAAAATGAGGACAGGACAAAGTAGGTAATTATTAGTTCAAGATTTTTCCGCAATTTACTACATCTTATATTAAAATTGTTAAAAATTTCGTGCGGGTTCAGTTATAATTTTAAGACTTGACATAGTTCAAACTTCAAAGCATAACTTGGACCAAAGTAAAAGATTACGATTTATATGTACCTGTTCTGATAAGGGTGATCCTTCATCTATGCTGTGAGTTGCTACTTTTCCAGCAATCATATTACCATCTGTTTCGAGAATCATTCTGCACATATAATCCAAGTGAACAATCTAGATAATGATGTTTGTTCAAATTACAGGTTTTACTCACTCTATTAGGGATAGTAATTGTATCGTTTGAGAGCCTTAATCGTGCAACCACGCATTTATAACAGCATCTATTCAAGTTCATGCCTACTATACACATAATTCACATGGAGCAAGATAGGCGACAAACTTTTGTAGCAGTAAGAGTTCGCATCGTTTATGTATCCTCACCTTACAAATTACCTTATACGTTATACCTTTGCTGTTTCCTTTTTTTGGTTATATAATATGTGGTAAATGCATGTGGTACTTAACTAACAAACTTTTAATGACACTTTTCATTTTAAGCAACCAGGCTTGTAAAAGGATTGGGTTACTTCAGTACATGGTATAGCAACCAACTATCTTTTTGCTCCTAATTTGACAACTTTTTTGTTATGTAAGGCATTATACTATCATTTTTTTTTTTTTTTTTTGCAATATATGTCACAGAAATATGACACAATATTAAACTTCAGTGGTTGGCTAACAAGAAATGACCAATTAGGTGACCTGCATAGCCAATAAAAGTTGCTTAACCCATTTAACAGCAAATTGATAATTAATTCTTATATCATGCACTAAACAATACTACTTGAGAAATCTAAAACATGAGATAAAAATCTACAAACTGAAATTAGAGAGAATAATCAATAAATGAAAATTGCATTTGCGTACCCTCCATCAACAATCTCATCAAGGCATAAATAGATCAGATCCAAGTTTTCGAGTGCCTCTCTTTGGTCAACATTACCCCTGAATTATGAATCTGAAAAGGTTAGACAATCGACAAGTTTTCAAGTTTAACAATTAACAATAAAAACAGCTACTCAATAACCTGAGGAGAAGGGTAACGGCATCATAAAAGCCTTGAAGGACGGCTGCTAGAGCTAATTCATTTTCATCATCTCCACCGGTTACAAAGAAGTGTAAATCTTGTATGAATCTATACACCACAATGTTATTCTCAAACATTGCTATCTCCGCTGCAGATACATATATCAACAAACAGATATCGCATCATGGTAGAAGTTACAAAACATTTATGGAAATTAAAAATGCCAACCTTCAGTCCGAGCATTTGTCTTCTGAGTTTTTGTAAACACAAACTTTTCAAAAGCTAACTTTGCACTATTAGTTGGCCAATCATCTGAAAAGTACTTGACTGCTACACGTTTTCCTTCAGAATTCAATAGAAGAATGTTTTTCACAAAAGGGGTGGCATCCTGTAAACGTGAAATTTATAAATCCATTAACTCATGCCTACGTAAGTCAGGCAAGCGAGGTAACATGTCTAAAGACATTACACTAAAGTGATTTGAAGCACAATCTCTAATTATAAAAATGGACCTGTGGACATTTACAATAAGCAGGTTATAGCTTATTTACTATAAGCTCATAAATATCTGTGTTTAGCCGTTTGGATTAACTTATATAAGCTCGTGAGCTATATACAAAGTGTTTTGATTAACTTATGCACTATGGGCTTTTTGTAATTTAAAGCACCAACCTGTAAATAAGCCTAAGCCCCATCAGAAAGCTAGTAGAATGAGCTTACAATAAATGGCTTAAATTAGCCAAAAGCCTAAGCTAATAAGCTTACCCAAACAATAAAATTACCCTTTTCGCGTTCTCATAAACTAATAAGCCACACTAATAAACTAGTCTAAACACCCCTTTACTATCACTTCACGTAAATGATGATGGTTCAATGAGACGGCTGGCACTTTGTTTTCAAAGTAATTATGTGACATGGGATGATCCTACAGCTGTATGAAATAGAGTCCGGATTTACTACTTTCCAAGGTATCTACAATAATCACATAATCAGTTTTCTGTTTATGTATATTTAAGATATTGAACGTAAAATGACCTTAAATAACTCGATAACCGGAATTTGGCTACTATGGATTACTAAACAAGCGGCTTCAGAAACCTAATAATATATAAAACAATCACTTTCGCGTAAACATTATAGACATGAAGACTACATGTATCATGTATATATGTGACACAAACATGCATTATTTATGATAGATATAACATCATAATTATTAATCGTATGGCTTGAAATAACGTTAAAATCGATAAATACAAATCATTGTTAGATATAGTAGATCACATTGATGATATATAGCATTTTCTGATTCAAATTTATCGAAATTCATAGATGCATGCAATTTTTTACAATAGAAACGTGGACATACTAGAAGAGCAGAAATCGCCATTGATGGAAAGGAGTTGATTTAACTGAGCAACACTGGATTGCTGAAAACCAGAAGAAGTTATTTATTTATATGTTGTTACCTATGGGCCTCTATTGGGCACACGGTTTGTTCATGGGTTTGATTAAAATCACTGAATTGGTCCATATGAGATTATGAGATGCTAATTATGGATATTTTGCCCATTTACATTTTAAAAACTAAATACCAAATTAACCGGGAGCAAATAAACATTTTTTTTGTTACTAAGGAAACCACATTCAAGCCACTTTTAACGATAACTCGATAAGTCAGGTAAACTCCAAATTTCACAGACCATTTCACTCCATTGTATGTAAATCACATAATCGATAACTCGAACTAGAGAAGAAATATCCAATATGTTTTCTCGATTTGAAAAAGATTAATTCTTAGGTGCTAGATTATCCGTTACCAATAATCACGATACACATTACGTGAAGTAGACAGGTGTGTACACCAAATATGACCCATTTTATGAAGTTCAAATAAGGAGAATACACAAACACCCACCAAAACAAAATTCCATTGTTACATTAGTTCATAAATGTACCAAGTTTACACATATAACTCTCAAACTCTAACAACTACCAATATCTTGCATTTCTACTACCTACACTAAAAATATCCAGTCTAACAGTCGATAAGAACCAAAAGCCAACTATCCAACCCTCATGGGCTATACAAGGCTGGCCCACACTTGCATTTCCAACCCTCTGGCTCATAGTTTGAGTACTGGATTGTAACATCTCTAGTGGTTGGCACTTGTGTTGCTTCACATGGACTGCATCCATAGCACTTGTGTTCACACCTTGGTGGGCTTGATCCCATTCTCTTCATAACCACAATCCAACATTTTAGTAATAGCTTATGATATAGTAATGAAACACACCCATTAGTCAAAGTGGTTTTTGAGAGAACAAGACATGTACATACCTGTTCTGAGGACATTGTCAATTGTTCCAACTTAGGACTATGTTCTACTGTGCCTGCAGCTGGTCACAAGATTTATAAGATTACAATAAGATTATGAAAGATGGAATATAATGCATTTGCCTTACATATTTTTAGCTCAAAAGAATAGATGAGTGCCTATTTACAGTTGGACCCTTAATTAAAATTTCTTGATATAAGTTTTGAATATTTTGTATATATGCACATGGAGGTTACATACTCATTTATACTAGTAAACAAAAGTGATTCATGCATGACAAACATATTGTCATTTAAAAATTTCACACTTACAACATAAGTAAAGACGACTTAAAAAGCTAATGAATCACATTTTGTAAACATGTAACCTTACTCAAACTAATGTCATGAAAAAAATCTTGTACTACTTTATATGTTACTAGATACTGACCTTGATGTGGAGATATAGGAGTAGAAATGACATGAGTTAGAGCCAAATGCCTACAAGTCACACTCAAAATATGGACCATGATCATAGCAAAACTAAAGAATAATCTTGATGTCATTCCTTTTGAGGGAAAAGTGAATATGATGACAATATGTTAGTGAGTGATTTTTGGTTTAGAAAGCAATGTTCTTTATGAGTGAACGTAGATATATTTGGATGTATATATATTGATTAGATTGAAGGACCCCTACAAAACAAATAAATTGTAGTGTGTGACAGAAGAATAGTAAAGATTAATTGTGGCAGAAAAGTAGAGCAATGGCTTGATTTGGAATAGTCAATAGTGATGGAGCGTGATCAGGTTTGCAGCTATATATTGCTTGTAGTACAAGTGATGCTATTACCAAACAACAGATGAATAACTGGTTAGTAATATTGTGGGACCCGTTTAAATCAACATCGATATGAGCTAACATAGATTTTAAAGGCAGAAGTGTACTCGTGTCCCGGGATGACCGTGATCACCAATGGCACATCAGTGCCAATTTACTAAGACCTTTTTATGACTAAGTTAGTGTAATAAGACGACCGCAGTTGCTATAAAAACATACCCCAAACACAAATATACCCCATAAGAACAATTTAATAAAACTCACTCACACATAACAAAAAGGAGGAGTCTGAACGACTGAGTTATTCATCTTTTGCATGAGAGACGTGTCTGGGAAGGAGGGGAGTAATGGTGGTAATGCGTCTTGTTTGTGCCACATAGGTTGTGGGACGCGTCCAAATATACCCTATTAAGGGTAGTTTAATAGATTGTCACATTAAATGTTAGTGAAGTGCTGGGGTCAAGAAGTTAGAGCTCAAGTGTTGTATTTGATTTGTAAGGTGCGTTTGGTTTAATGGTTTGAAATAAAGGAATGACTTTCATTCTCAATACATAATGTCTTTTGGCTTAGTGTGATGCAGGTTGTTGATTAGCTAATCTTTTTGCTTTAGCATTCTTAGCTCTATTTTATTTAAGCTTTGATGCTTTGGGCTCCTCAAGTGTTTGACTTATAGGCTTTGGGCGAGTGCCTATTTTTGTATTTAGTGTGGTTCTTCATGAGTTTTCTAATACATAATTTGGCTTTACGAAGAAAAAAAAATGTAGGTATCAAAACCACAAACATAGGTATCTTTTACCCACCAAGCATGGTGAGTTTCAAAACTTATTCTCATTCTTATTACCATAGTGATTCCCTTTAACAACCAAACACCCACTTAGTGTTAGGCTGCCCACTAAGGGGCTGAGGAATTCGGTCTTCAGCATCCCACGACCGATTTCGAAATCGGTCGACACCTTAGTGGTGAAATCGGTCGACTAACATCCGGTGGCCAAGTTTTGTGAAATCGGTTGCTGTGGCGACCGATTGTTTTCTTCTTTATTCGTCCCTTTTTTTTTTACTCAACGTACTGTCACATCGTGTGAGAGATAATAAACGGATAGAATGAGGTTGTGTGGCTACTGGAGTTCGAGGGAATGAGTGTATATATTCAATGTTATTTTAGCACCCTTCAACTTCTAAGCCTGGACAGTCACAGTCCTACAAGATCTAAAAAGCTTCCATATAAAACCAAAGCTAAAATCCTTTTGATAATATGTTCTAACTTGCACAGGTTCAGACCCTGTATAAAGCTAAAAATGGTTTTTTTTTTATTTAAAAAAATTTAATAATAATGATGATGCAATATGGGTCACGTTAGTGAGGAGAGAGGTGAAAATGGGTTGAAGAGAGAGAAAGCTGAGGTGGCAGTCACGTTAGTGCTTAGCCTTATAGTCATTACCAATGAGGTTCATGTGAAAGTTCTCCGTTGTTAAATATAGAGCATGGTTAAAAAAGAAATTTTGATTTTTTAATAAGTAATTCCTCTTGATCTGGCCCAGTTTTAACTAGATTTCGTGCTCAAAACTTCACATTGTACTAGAGGACCACTTTACGGGATGTAATGCTTAACTCAGTTTGAATCTAGGCTTGTTGGACCATTTGTTTTAGTTTTTGACACAAGTTACATAACAAGACCAATTAAGTATCATAATTCAATTATTTTTCGCATGTTTGTGCCCCACTAATAATTGCCTACCATTATTTCGACCATCAATTTATTGAGTACAAAGTCTCGGGTATCTAAGTTAAAATTGAAACGACCATGGGAGGTCACAAAAATTTGTGTTCAAATCTAACTAGTTACACATTTTGATGATGGTTGAGAAGATGGTTCGAAACGATTACAGGATATCCTACTTAGCATGGGCGGAGCTATGTGAGGACCGAGGAGGGTCCCGGCCCCCTAGGTCCAAGCCCGTTAGTGTATTTATTTGCGATTTCATGTGTATTTCTGGAAAAAAATTTATTTCGGCCCTCCCATTTAATGTATTTCTGGAAAAATATTTGTTTCGGCCCTCCCACAGAAATTTTTCTAGCTCCGCCACTGCTACTTAGGCCATGTACATCCCAGTCGAAAACTTGCCTTCCACAAATACTCAAAAGAGAAATGCTACATCCACTAAAAATTTACAAAAAATTATCCATACAATGCATGTCAAGTGAATTGGACCAATCATATTGTATCATGTTTTCTCTTTCATATTTTTCACCTACCATATTCACATGATATACATGTGTGTGAATTTTATTTTATAAATTTTTTTATGAAACTAGCATTTCTATACTCGAAAACCCATCGAATTATATAAGTTAAAATTGACGTTTAGGACCGTAATTCTTGTCTTTGCCATTTTTTCTATTTTTGTCATCAAACTTTCTATAACTGTAACAAGTGGTTTTGCTTTTCATTTGTGAATGTTTAAGTTAGAAAATTAGACGGATGATGTAATCACCATTTTAAGTAAAAAGTAAAAAGTAAAAGTGAATGAGTGACATCATTTAAAATTACTTGCTTCACTCTTTTTAAAGTTCCGTGATTAAAGCACTTTAGTGACCTGTTAAAACCTGTACATAATTTGACTAGTTTTTCTTGTATGATATCAAAGCAATAAGCAAAAAAAATAAGCATTAACCATTAAATAGTTAAATCAATTTCTTCTTTCAAAAATTAGTGACAACTCATGGGAAGACCATTGATAGTTGGTCTGTTTTCCTGTGTTTCTCACAGTTGTACTAAAGCCAGCCCCCACACACTGTTTGATGGAGTCAAGTATTGTCAAGGCTTTATTAGCCATTTAGTTAAATAAATAATTAAAAAAAAGAAAAAAAATGTACTTATCAGTAATTTTATACAGTAATTTAAATATGATCCTTTACAAAGTTAAATTGATCAATGTCAAATACAAATTACAAAAGTTAGCATCACTCTTTTGCACGTAGGTTCACACACTGCACCATCTATTGTTTCCAAAAGATAATTATGTAATCATTCTTTCATCATCTAATAGTGACACCAAAATAAGTTTTTATGAGTTCGGAGAATCTACGGGTGCGTTTACTTAGAAAAAAAGTCTTGTTTTCTATCTCTGAAAAATTTATCTTCACAAAATATCTAAAAATATTAAAAACGTGTTTAGTTGATGTTTGGATTTTCTATTTTGAAGAAAAGAATGAAGTATTTTGGGTTATAAAGGAAAACAATGAACAAACAAATTTTGTTTTGTAATTTTTCTTATTTAGTTAAGAAATTGAGAATTTTTGTTTTGTAGAGAATTTTTTGAAAACAAAGCGATTTGAACTCAATTTATGTTTTTCTTGTTTTGTACAAAACATTTGCGAAAAACATGAGTGTTTACCTCTAACTAAACTCAACCTATATATATCTTACTAGTATTTCTTATTTCTTTATTTATCCTTCCACTTTTATGTGATAATCATTTATAGACTCTGAAAAAAAAAATCACTTTTACACTCATAAATTGATGGTCTTATTGCATGTTTGGTATTGAATTAAAATGTTGATTTGATGCTAAGTTGACAGTGATGAATGCGGTCACAACTACAACCAGTCAAAATGTACAAATCGTGATACACACCGTTCAAACTCCGCAATGCACAGGACCTCACGAAACCCCTCTATAGGAGGGTCCGCATAAACTCCCCTGTAAATTTTCTTACTAGTACGACTGTAAAGAGTGTTGTGCTTCAATGTGAATATTGAATAAGTCAAAGCAAAGGTTGTGCAATCTAATTAAGTAGCGACCATTCAAAAGGTTGATTCAATGTGTCGTTTCTTTGTCAGTGTCTTGGTGTCTGATCATTTCAATGTATCACTAACAACTACTCTGAGGTATATACCACGACTTATGCTCTGAATAAGTCAAAGCAAAGGTTGTGCAATCTAATTTAGCAGCGACCATTCAAAGGTTAACTAGACATGATTTTGTAATTTGTTGTACCTTGTACGTATAAACTTTTTTTTAAAGCTTGGTTTAAATACTTTTAATAAATTATTCTTTTTTTCAACGAAAGAATAACTATTTTTTGTTTTATTAAATTAAAGAAAGAAAAAAGGCAATGGATTAGATAAATAAAGCAAGAAAATGATTTGATGTGTTAATTATCGTTAAAAAAAAATTGGGTTGCTTTTCAAAATTCTTGCTAGTAAATACCTTTCGACTTAATTATTTAAATAAATTCGAACAGACATATAACAAGCTGGAATAGCTCAGATGGCTAGAGCGTGTGGCTGTTAACCACAAGGTCGGAGGTTCGAGACCTCCTTCTAGCGTATATTTCTTTTTCCTTTTTTTTTCCTGACATTTGGTCTGTCAATTTTACAAACACCTTTCTCTGACCATCACATACATCCATGTTGTAGCCATCATATGATACCAACACGTTCTGGATTGTGTCGCGCAAAAACACCACCGAATACCCATGGGCGGAGATACAAGGGGGCACAACTGTAGGGCTGCAATAAAGTCAAGCTATTATCAAGCAACTGGAGCTCGAGCTTGGCTCGATCGAGTCAAGCTCAAGCCCAAATAATTAGCTCGAAACATTTAACAAGCCAAACTCAAGCTTTGGATAGCTTGGCTCGAGCTCGTATGAAGCTTTTATCAAGCTTTAATAAAGATATTTTCATATAAGTAATTAGGAGCAAATTTGGTTATTAAGCTAATTATAAGGGCTTAGTTCGTAAATATTGGATAACGTATTCTAGAAGAGTTGTTCATTTTATGTACTCAACTCGGTGATGATCATTAAGGCTGCAAAATGGGGTATATCATAAAGGGCAATCTGTAACAAAGTGGCAACAGGAACAGGTTTATTGTTTCTTGCAGCTAGTTTTGATGATGGCGTTAAAGTTAAAGTGTTACCACGTTGTTGTCATAGGTATCATTGTAAGTGTGTCGATAAGTGGTTAGTTGTGAAATATAGAAATAGTATTTTCACTTTTATTGTAAGGATCTGATGTATCTTTAGTTTTAAAATAGCATTGCACTTTTATTGTTAGTGTAGTTAACTTTGTTAATACAAATATCGCCTAAAAACGTTATTTATATTTTAACGATCTTTGCTAAGTTTTGTTAATGACAAAGTACAAACTTTAGTTTGTAATAAAACATCATTTTAGTTTTTAAGTCTTATATAACTAGACTTTGCATTTCTATTTAAACATAAACTTGGTTTTATATATTTAAATGGATACTTTAAGACATGCATTCATGNACAATTAGATCCAACATTATGTTTAGCACTTATCTATGTGCTCGTGTTACAAATGGTACCACACAAGAATTATGGTGTCCCAAAAGAACGGGAACGAAAACCATAAAGCGTTAAGCAAGTAGAATTACTTTGATAACTAAGATAAAAGAAAAAGCACAAGTTGTACTTGTTAGCTTTATTCTTTCTTATCAAATGACTCTCAAAGAGGCTTGAATTCTTCGCAAATGACATTGGACGAAAAAGCACGGTAACAAACTCCTTGAGATCAAGCAAACACATGTCAAACAACGGAATCTCTTGTGTCATCAAAAGAAGCGTCAACATCAACGTCTATCCAATCCACTATGGTCTCGAAATGACATAGTGTGATTCATCGTCACAATGTTGGAAAAAGTGTTCATTGAGGAACATCTTAACCAATAGCGTTCGTCACATTAACCTCATTCGTTAACACTCCTTCGAACTTATTAGATTAGGATCATCCAAACTCTTTAGGCCGAGTTTAGGAATTGCGAAAACTAAAACCTTAGTTTCAAACACTAGAGCATGATTACAAAAACCGTCACAAACCATTTTGGTTTTTCTGCTGAACCGGCGGAACCCTGGGGTATAACGGGCGGAACCCATTCATTGGTTCCGCCGTATCCGCCGGTGCTGCAGCTTGTTTTATATCCAATTCTAAATCAAACATCCTCATAACACCAAAACACAACTTACCAACAGCCATTAACCTCTCAAAACACACAATTTCACAAAAGCTAGGGTTCCCACTCAAATCTCCTTCAATTCAATCAAGCTAGTAAGTGTTCTTTACCTAATTGGATTTTTGATTCAATTGTTAATTTTCATTCACACTCATTAACTAGAAACTTAGGGCTTTTTGCATAAAACTTGCTAGTTCATGAAAAACCTTAGTTACTAATTAATCTCATACTTTACTTAATTGGGACTACATTATTGGTATTGAAAACCATGTTTTACCAAACACACCTAATGCATACTTCTTTCAAAAATTACATCACATAGCCAAACACACCTAATGCATTGTTAAGACAAATGAAAAACGTCATAGAAACATCACTTGCATATGGGTCTCTTGAATGCTAAAGGAAATACGTAACCAATATGTATTTTCGGGTACATTCAAATGAAGCAAAATCAAACTAGGGGCGTTTGGGTTATCTTTGGTTTTATAACAAAACTTGCATTACAAAACGATTTGAACATCAAAATGAGTCAAGATAACCATGTCTCCTCATTGTTTGCATATAGGGACACATTAGATCATCCACATTGTTAAAGTGTCATTAACATATAACTTTGTGTTTTCTAGGAATCGTTATGGCTCCCGCAAACCAATCCGATCATAAGGAAACCCTCAAATACCTACCCGAACACCATAAGACAAAAGGTCTCACCAAAGACCAAATAGAAACCTTTAAGGCATTAGAAAAACGATACGTCCATGAAGGTAGAACCATTGATCCAACCTTTTTAGAAGGTACATCCATTAGGCAAGACTTTGCCGCCATTGGCTTTGATTGTCTCCTTGACATCAACGAACCAATTTGTCCTAGGTTCATCTTAGAGTTCTATGCAACATTAACCCTTGACCTAGATGACTATGGTGAGATAATTGTGGAATTCTCAACTAACCAAACACCTCACCACATTCGATTAAGTGACTTTGGGACAATGCTTGGAGTCCCAAACAAAGGTATGAGTCTTTACACGGATAAGTGGCCTCTTTCAAGCCTAGATTCAATCGAGCGTGTCTCTCCATATGCTCACCCTCTTGTTGACAAGGAAGTCATTCGAGAGCATCTCTTCATTAGGACATCCAACACTAGGAAGAATCGTTCGGGAATAGATGTGACCAAAGATCCCTTTGGAATGGAACTTAATGAACTTAAACCTCAATTTAGGAAATGGGAGGAAATTCTTAGAGCTAACGTCATAAGCTCCATAGGAAATAGAGACCATGTCAATGCGTGTCTTAGTTACATGCTCTATAGCATCTCCACGGGTCAACCTTTTAACCTAGCCTACTACATTGCTAAAAGAATGGCCGACATACCAATGGTTGGAACAACCGCCCTTCCTTATGGAATGCTCCTTACACGTCTATTTAGAGTCCTCTCACCCATTCCTCCAAATCCTAAGGGTATTAGCCTAAGCTACGACTTAGTTCCACACACGTTCGTTCCTATTAGTGCAAAAAGGGTCTACAAGAATAAAGGAAAACGAACCCGGTCTACCACTCCATCATCATCATCACCCAACGAGAGTGAAGATGACTCTCTTCCAAACTCCATGCTCGGGCATCTTGAATATTTCAAGCAACTTCCTATCATTCCCAATGCATCCGAAGAATTCAAGCAAACAAAGGGCATGATGAAGTGCATGACAAGGTACATTAGAAAGTTGATGAAGAAGATGGATAAGATGTAGTGGGTTAAGTTAAGGAGCGTTTGGCACTAAGTTACTTTGGGTGTTTTGAACATCAAACTATGTGTTTTCATTAGATGTTTATTTGTCTTTGACTATTATAACAATGTATGTTTCATTATTTCACTATGGATGTTTGAAATTGTTGAATGCTAATTGTTATGCTTGTGTTTGGGTTATGTTTGGTATGTTAAATATAGAAATGTTCGTTAGCCCCCGACCAAAGTCCTATGAAACGGATGTTTACATGTCCAAATTTCACATTTCCTAACCCGCCTTAAATTATATTTTCATTTTTAAGAGTTTTCGGAAAATTTGGAAAACGTGTTCCGGGTCAAAAACGTGGACTGCCTACTTTTTCAGGCATGGCGGAACTGGCGGAACCCTGGTGAAGGTTCCGCCAGTGTATTTTCTGGGTAAACCAGCTTTACACCCCACGGATATGGCGGCACCCTCAATTGGGTTCCGCCCGTGTAATCCGTGGGTTCCGCCAGTTTACCTGCACAAATGTTGTTTATTTTTCTTAATTTCACAAATCGTAAAACACCAAAACGCTTTGTTTAGTGAGAAACATCCTTCCAAACCAACAATTACCACAAAAGATTCATTCATTAAACCTTAACAAGCCAAAAACAATTTCCCGCCAAAACTTGAATTCAAACCTTGTGTACCTAAGGAACCCTTCTAAAGGATCCTTGAACCAAAACTTTCAAACCATCCCATGATTACTTTGCATTGAGTGCATAAGTTAATCTCACACTCCATCCTCTTCATTGGATTAGCCTTCCTTGAAATAACAATATCCATAACTTATCATCATCATGAGAAACCTCAAAATTTGTATGGTTAACCATTTAACCAAAATTCTTCTTTCCATAAAACCAAACTCCTATAAGTTTGATCACCATTGAAACCCTTGAACTCAAACCCACAACATTGTCTTCTTCATTCTTGAGAGTAAGTGTTTACCAAAGAATCAAGATGACTAAATCCAACTCCTCTTCCGAAACCTCAAGAAAAACCAATAAGCTTAGTCTCAATCCTTGTTGCTTCAACAAAACCACCAAATCAAGCCCATCCTCATCAAGTGACTCATCACTCGATATTTCACAACCTATCCAAGACTACCTCAATATCCTCAACTCAACACCTTCCATGGAGACATGTGACACCGTCACCCCAACTCTTCAAGATTTGCTAAATCTTACCACCTCACCATCATCTCCTAATCATAGTCCACAAACTTCCTTACCGACAAATGAATTGTCATTTACTCCTATGGAACTTTTCCATACACCACCAACATCACCAACCCTACAAGGATATAATCCTTCATTACCTTCATCACCACAACTAACCTTTATGGAGCTTCTCCATTCCAATCCATTATCACCATCTCCACACATGGAAGCTTTAGAAAACCTACCGCCTAGGTCATCTAATCCCCAACCGTTGTCATCATATGACAACATCCGGGAAATGGAAACCCAAAACGGACCTCATCAACCATCCTTGGTTGAAAATTTGGCCTACCGATATGCAAGACCTTCTATCTTTCCACAAGATCAAGGTCACATATGCCAACCATCCTTTGTGTTTCATCCCGTTTTCAAAAACTTTCATTCAAACCCCAACCGAGATTCAAGCTTCCGCCACTATCTCTCACAAGAACCACCACAACAAAATGAGCCTACCCAACACTTTGATTCCCTATTTTCTTTATACAAGAAAATAGAAGCTTCTTTATGGGACTCATCTCCGACCATCAAAGAAGAACTTAAAACTCACTTAAGCCACCTTCGTTCCTTGAAAAACATGGTTGAGTCTCAAATTGATCATCTCATGATTTTTCAATCCACCTTTGAAGGAGGAAACATCATATCCCAATTCGCTCCTTCGAGTTCAAGCAATCCACCACCCACAAATCAAACACCTCTTCCATCACACTTTCCTCGCCATAATTGCGGAAGTTGTGAAAGAACCGCTCGCATTAGCGAAAGATGTCGTGACGACATTCATGAGCTAAACAACGAAATGAGGTTTATTCTAAACCACATCTTGGAGCATCTTGAGACCATGTCTCATCAACTTAGAGCCTTGAGTCCCACACATCAATAAGATGTCACTAAAACCCAATAAACCAAGAGAATTTCTCTTCAAATCCACCACATCTTCAATCAAAACCCAAAATCCAAAATCCATCTTTTCATCCAAACAACCACATTGTTGTGTTTGGACAATGTTTCTCATTAAGGAAAGTGATGATTTCCTTTTTTAAAAAATGTAGGATTTTACATTTCAAGTTTCTTTTTCATTTCTCGTCTTTTGTTTTTAGAAGTAGGATGTGTGTTTTTCATTTCTTGGGTCTTTGTAACTCATTTTACATGAAATGAAATATTATCCGCTATGCGACTCTTCTTTAGTATAATCGGACACTAACCTTTTCCTTTTTGTAGCATTCTTATCCTTGAAACATATACGTTGGTACCCTAGCAATGGGGAGTATTGATCAAGGGGGAGCATGAGAGATTGCATAATCTCAAATCATGTCTTGCTATAACTATGTTGCGGAAACTAACCATTTTTGTTTGTAGGTTCAAAATCCATGATACCCTCTTGGTACTCCATTTAGGGGGAGTATCGATCAAGGGGGAGCATGTGTTCCGCTACGCGACTCATCTTTTTGTTTCGACAAAAAGGGGGAGAAAATATATAAACTTGGTTGCATTCTTTGCATAATTTGCGCAACTTGCCTTTGCATGCTATGTGGTCTTTTGCGTCAAAATAAGTTTATATAAAACTTTATAAGACTTAATACTAGAACTTATGTTTTACTTACAAATAAAGTTTAAGTTTTGTCATCAACAAAAAGGGGGAGATTGTTAATACAAATATCGCCTAAAAACGTTATTTATATTTTAACGATCTTTGCTAAGTTTTGTTAATGACAAGGTACAAACTTTAGCTTGTAATAAAACATCACTTTAGTTTCTAAGTCTTATATAACTAAGCTTTGCATTTCTATTTAAACATGAACTTGTTTTATATTGTTTAAATGAAAGCTTTAGAAATATTCATTCATGAATATATTTTATGTTTAACTTGACATGAATCAATGCATAGCTAAATTGATGTGACTTAGGTCTTTTAATAAGTGTTGTCACATCAAGTATTGAAGTCTTGCATGTGCTATGTGTTAGGATGAAGTCTAGCCTTTAAGTTGATATGACTTGACTTGATTAGAGTTGTCACATCAAGCATTCAAGTATGCATGTGCTATGTATAGTCTTGCTTATGCTTCTTTAATAAGAGTTGCACATAAATGTCATCTTGCTTGCACACTTAGGAAAGCATTCATGTTAGCATTAACTTAACAATGACATTGCATAGCTTGAACTCTAAATGTCATCCTAACATATATCTAGGTTGTCCTATCACATCATGCTCATAACTAGTTCTTGTCAATATGCAATTAAGGAAAGAATTGTGTGTTTGACTTATCTCATACTTAGTTATGATTAGCTAGCATGACATTGTGTGTATAGAGTCTTGCATGATTTGAATGTGTTGTGTCACATCATGTTTAAGTAGTTCATGCATCTTCATTAGTTACATTGTGTGTAATAAGTCTTGCCATCATATTTGTGTCATCATTTTATGTCACATCTCATCAATACATGATTTAAGTGCATTGTGTGTTTGACTCTCTTTGGCATTGATGATTGCATGGAAGAACTCTTCATGGAGTCAATGCATACCTATGTGATGTGACTTGACATTGTTTTGTAGGGATTTTACTTTGTGTGCAAGGTTGGAGTTCATCAGACCTGGCGGAACCCTCGAGTTCAACGGGCGGAACCCTTGTGAAGGTTCCGCCGGGTCCGCCAGAGTTGATATCTTGTTTAGTATAAATACAAGTCAACTTGCAAGAAAATCCTTATCACTTTAGGACATATATTTCACATTTCTCTCTCAACTAACAAAGTAACATTTGACTTGTGTGATTCTCTTATGTAGCAAGAAGTTCACAAGGTCAATCAAGAAGTTACAAGTTTCAACACGAAGTTGCAAGACTTGTTAACTTAGCTTAGTATAAGCTTTGGTAGTTTATACTTCATATGTATTGTGTTAAGTGATCGGTTAGTATTTTAGGCCTCAAAATACTTAGTGAGTCGGGAGTTGTTGTACCCTTGTAAAAGAACTAACGGGAGTGGTTGTACCCTTGGAAAAGAACTCGACATCTAGCCTTGTGTCGGTAAAAGGAATTAGGCGACGTTAGGTTGGTTCTACCTCGAACTAGAACTCGGTATTTAGCTTAGTACCGGATAAAGTGTAAGCGACGTGTGAAAGGTTTCTCCACCGAGAAGGAGTTTGTTGATAGTGCTTGAAACTCTCGAGTTGGACACTCGGGGCGTGGACGTAGGGCAAGGACAAGTGAGGTCCTTGTAGCCGAACCACGATAAACAATCGTGTTGTGGTTTGATCGTTCTATCTCTTTACTTACATGCTTTACATATATATTGTGTTGTGATTATATATTACCTTTGAGTTCTTCAAAGTACTTCCATTCATATAATAAAGCAAAACGTCACAATATATCTTTAACTAAAATGGGTAGTTTTCAAAAGATAATTAAATTAAAAAGCGGTAAACTATTCAACCCCCCTTCTAGTTTTCCACAAACTTGTTGCAAGTTGCAAATGCATGAAGCCAAGATATCTTTATGTACGATGCATGAGTTAATATCTTTTTTTCAAGTAGACAAACACTAACACAATATAAACTCCCAAGTTCTTACAATAGAATGCTAAGGAAATCATCAAGTTAAAAGATCATTTTACTCAAGAATTCAAAATCTGTGAACCTTATGAAGCCTCACGAGATATTTTGTTGATATGTTTTAGACATTTGAACCTTAATTAGTACTTTGGCTTATGTTTCATTTTGATGTTCGACTTGGGTACGAGAATGTTGTTCTTGGTTTTATTAGTGTTAAATCAATCTAATTTGGTTTTAGCTTGTTTTACTTTATACATATATTTATTGTTGAGTTTAGCTATTGAATACAATATTTTTGTATTCGTTCAAGCTTTTCAAGCCAAGCTTAAGCTTTGCTAGAACCTACTCAAGCCAAGCTCAAGCTTGGATGATGAAAGCTTGACAAGCTATCAAGCCAAGCTCAAGCCTAGTGTTTTTCTTTCAAGCCAAGCTCAAGCCTTGTTGAGCTTGAGCTCGGCTTGACTCGATTGCACCCCTAGGCACAAGGGCAGGTACCCCCTTAGCGAAAAGAATTGTAGTGTAAATTTTCGAAAATATTTGGCTTTTTTCGTAATTTGCCCTCCTTATATACTAATTTATAGTGTAGTTTCTAAAATTTATCAAAATGTGCCCCCTCAACAAAATTTTTCTGGCTCCGCCCCTGCGAATACCTACCGTTTCTAAAAATTATCCACTCATGCAACAATCTATTTACGGTTTGACTTCAATTTTTTTCAATAACTAATCAAGAAGAGAAATGATTGGGATGCCTAAATGTAGACCTAATTTTGTGCCTAAAATTGTGTGGCATTTACTTACTGGTTAGTGAAGTCGTGGGTCCCTCATCTGCAACCAACATAATGCTGACACCCAGTTTTAGGCACAAAATTAGGCATGCTTTTAGGCACCCCAATCATTTCTCAATCAAGAAAGAAAGTGTGATGCGCGTTGAAAGTAAGTCGCGTGAGTGGCTTGTGTGGAAGTTTGTTAGCTAGGCGGGAAAATTAGTCGGTCTCCATTAGCTAGGCCATAAATACATACCGTAGTTTGTAGCAATGTCATTTCGTTTTTGAATGTTACAATATTTTCTTATCACTTTCATTCTTGTAACACGTCAATGGTGAAATACAATTCAACCGTTTGTATCTAAGGTTTTATTTTCATCTCTACTTTTTATTTTTTGGAACGCCTAAGGGCCGTTTAGCTGGTGAAATTTTTTCCTGTTTTTCCGTTTCTAAATTTCTAAAGAAGAGATTGGTTTTTCTTCTCTAGAGAATGGTGAAATACAATTCAACCGTTTGTATCTAAGGTTTTATTTTCATCTCTACTTTTTATTTTTTGGAACGCCTAAGGGCCGTTTAGCTGGTGAAATTTTTTCCTGTTTTTCCGTTTCTAAATTTCTAAAGAAGAGATTGGTTTTTCTTCTCTAGAGAATGGTGAAATACAATTCAACCGTTTGTATCTAAGGTTTTATTTTCATCTCTACTTTTTATTTTTTGGAACGCCTAAGGGCCGTTTAGCTGGTGAAATTTTTTCCTGTTTTTCCGTTTCTAAATTTCTAAAGAAGAGATTGGTTTTTCTTCTCTAGAGAAGAGTTGCGAATTTTGAAAATCCGTTCAGATGAAATTATATATATATATATTTTTTTAAAAAAAAAGGTAAAAACTATAAATACTCTATACTTTTTGTAATAACTAGTTTTTCCTACTTTTTTTTTTTTTTTTTTACAGTAACAAAGATTTTGTCAGAGATTCGCTGCACCCAAAAATAGTAATATTTAAACTGATAGTGGGACACGTGTCACGCATATAGGCTGATTGAGCAGTCGAGCAGTCGAGCATGACCAAAATGGGAATGGGGTCAATTCTCGACCAAAACTTGAAATGTCGAAAAGTTTTTGGCCTAAATCGGGAATTTTCTCTTTTTTTAAAGCTTGGTTAAATGCTTTTAATAAATTATTATTTTTTTCAACGAAAGAATAACTATTTTTTGTTTTATTAAATTAAAGAAAGAAAAAAGGCAATGGATTAGATAAATAAAGCAAGAAAATGATTTGATGTGTTAATTATCGTTAAAAAAATTGGGTTGCTTTTCAAAATTCTTGCTAGTAAATACTTTTCGAGTTAATTATTCAAATAAATTCGAACAGACGTATCAACAAGCTGGAATAGCTCAGTTGGCTAGAGCGTGTGGCTGTTAATCACAAGGTCGGAGGTTCGAGACCTCCTTCTAGCGTATATTTGTTTTTCCTTTTTTTTTTTTTTTTTTCTTCTTCTGACATTTGGTCTGTCACCGAATACCCATGGGCGGAGATACAAGGGGGCACAAGGGGAAGGTGCCCCTTATCGAAAAAAATTGTAGTGTAAATTTTCGAAAATATTTGGCTTTTTTCGTAATTTACCCTCATTATGTACCAATTTATAGTGTAGTTTCTAAAATTTATCAAAATGTGCCCTCTCAACAAAAATTTTCTGGCTCCGCCCCTGCGAATACCTACCGTGTCTAAAAATTATCCACTCATGCAACAATCTATTTACAGTTTGAGTTCAATTTTTTTCAAGAGAAAAGTCCAAAATACATCCCTGTGGTTTAGCTTTTGCTCGCTTTACATCCTTTTTCTATTTTTTGGCACAAAATCATCCCTGTGGTAGTAAAGTTGGCTCAAAACGATCCCTCCGTTAGTAATATCCGTTAATGAGGACTAACGATGAAAATTATTTTCCGTTATCTCCTAGCGATAGTTAAAATATTTGCATCGTTAGTCCTTATTGACTATAGAGTTAAAATATTTGCATAGTTAGTCCTTATTGAGTTAAATTATTTGTATCGTTAGTCCTCATTGACTATAGAGTTAAAATATTTGCATCGTTAGTCTTTATTGAGTTAAAATATTTGCATCGTTAGTCCTCATTGAGTTAAATCACGATTTTGACCCCTTTCGGGTCCGATTCATCAAAAGTGTAAAACACGAAAGTTGTCTGGAATAATGTTTTACATCAAGAAACGCGAGATTTTAACCTGAAATTGCAAAACAGTGGTTATTTACTCCCAAATCGATAACCGCTTAAGTTTTGGTCGTAAACAGCCACTGTTTTGCAATTTCAGGTTAAAGCCACCACCACCCAC
>LBNU01036777.1:20293-33582 GCA_014162995.1 Artemisia annua | reverse complement strand
AAATTGCAAAACAGTGGCTGTTTACGACCAAAACTTAAGCGGTTATCGATTTGGGAGTAAACAGCCACTGTTTTGCAATTTCAGGTTAAAATCTCGCGCTTCTTGATGTAAAACATTATTCCAAACAACTTTCGTGTTTTACACTTTTGATGATTCGGACCCGAAAGGGGTCAAAATCGTGATTTAACTCAATGAGGACTAACGATGCTAATATTTTAACTTAATAAGAACTAACGATGCAAATATTTTAACTCTATAGTCAATGAGGACTAACGATGTAAATATTTTAACTCAATGAGGACTAACGATGCAAATATTTTAACTCTCGTTAGAAGATAACGGAAAATAATTTGCATCGTTAGTCCTCATTAACTGATATTACTAACGGACGGATGGTTTTGAGCCAACTTTACTACCACAAGGATGATTTTGTGCCAAAAAAAGAAAAAGGATGTAAAGCGAGCAAAAGTCAAACCACAGGGATGTATTTTGGACTTTTCTCTTTTTTCAATAACTAATCAAGAAAGAAAGTGTGATGCGCGTTGAAAGTAAGTCGCGTGAGTGGCTTGTGTGGAAGTTGTTAGCATAGGCGGGAAAATTAGTCGGTCTCCATTAGCTAGGCCATAAATACATACCGTAGTTTGTAGCAATGTCATTTCGTTTTTGAATGTTACAATATTTTCTTATCACTTTCATTCTTGTAACACGTCAATGGTGAAATACAATTCAACCGTTTGTATCTAAGGTTTTATTTTCATCTCTACTTCTTTATTTTTTGGAACGCCTAAGGCCGTTTAGCTGGTGAAATTTTTTCCTGTTTTTCCGTTTCTAAATTTCTAAAGAAGAGATTGGTTTTTCTTCTTTAGAGAAGAGTTGCGAATTTTGAAAATCCGTTCAGATGAAATTATATTTTTTTTATTTTTTTTAAAAAAAGGTAAAAACTATAAATACTCTATACTTTTTGTAATAACTAGTTTTTCCTACTTTTTTTTTTATTGTTATTCTACTTTTTTTTGTTTTTGAACGATATTATTCTACTTAACTTAACAATGTTTCACGTCGATTGTCATTATGCTTAATTAAATCCGTCTCTTATTTGAAATGACTAAAGTGCCCTTATGTCTTCTTCCTCATTTTTTGAACGACTCTTCTTCTCCACTGAAACACCATCTTCCACCACTTCTCCATTATCCACTCCAAAATCAACACTGAGTTACCATGGGGAAATAACAGCAATAAAGTTGCACCCAAAACAAAACAGACAAAAAAAANTAGGCGGGAAAATTAGTCGGTCTCCATTAGCTAGGCCATAAATACATACCGTAGTTTGTAGCAATGTCATTTCGTTTTTGAATGTTACAATATTTTCTTATCACTTTCATTCTTGTAACACGTCAATGGTGAAATACAATTCAACCGTTTGTATCTAAGGTTTTATTTTCATCTCTACTTCTTTATTTTTTGGAACGCCTAAGGCCGTTTAGCTGGTGAAATTTTTTCCTGTTTTTCCGTTTCTAAATTTCTAAAGAAGAGATTGGTTTTTCTTCTTTAGAGAAGAGTTGCGAATTTTGAAAATCCGTTCAGATGAAATTATATTTTTTTTATTTTTTTTAAAAAAAGGTAAAAACTATAAATACTCTATACTTTTTGTAATAACTAGTTTTTCCTATTTTTTTTTTTATTGTTATTCTACTTTTTTTTGTTTTTGAACGATATTATTCTACTTAACTTAACAATGTTTCACGTTCATTGTCATTATACTTAATTAAATCTGTCTCTCATTTGAAATGACTAAAGTGCCCTTATGTCTTCTTCCTCATTTTTTGAACGACTCTTCTTCTCCACTGAAACACCATCTTCCACCACTTCTCCATTATCCACTCCCGAATCGACACTGAATTACCATGGGGATCTATAAATAACAGCAATAAAGTTGCACCCAAAACAAAACAGACAAAAAAAACAAACATACACGGAAACATGGGAATTTTAATATGGTACATGTGATTGTTTTTGTTAGATATGCTTATTTTGTCAACATGGTTTTTCATTATTTTAGGCAGCAACCAAGTGACTTGGTCAGTTCCCACCTATGTACGTAACTTTTTAAGGTATTCCTAGGATGCCAGCCCTATGAGAATAAAAACACATGATATGACGTTGTAAAGAATTATTCCAAGTTGTCATTAGTTTTCTTATATATACTACGTATGTATTTGGTAAAAGAAATTTTTTGCGGGATATGATTGTATCATCAACATGATTTTTCTTTAGTTTAAGCAGCGTCAAGGTGAATAAGTCTGTTTCCACCTCACTTTTTCAGTTAAAATATTCTCATCGGATCTCAGCCCTTCAGTTTCATCGAGTGAGCGATTAAAAAACATGAATCATGATGGTGTCCCTTTCTTAAAACTAAGACTATGGAATACATAATTGTGCGCATTGTATGTAAGAAATTTGAAAAATGATTGTAATATAAATACCATTGGCTTCCTTTCATCTTCATAAATATCAAATCATAGCCCATGGGGAGAAGCAGCAAGTCACTGCAGTACGTATCCATGTCATCACTTCTCGTCCTTTTCATATGCTGCATCAAACTTGCTTCTGTCATGGCCAGAAGTGAGGTCGCTGAAACAAGGTGCATTGAGAGGGAGAGAAAAGCACTACTCCAATTCAAAAATGGGTTTGTGGGTGATCATTTTGGCATATTTTCTACATGGAAGAAAAGCTCTCAGGATTGCTGCTCGTGGAGAGGTGTAGGCTGCAGCAACCAAACTGGCCATGTCATAATGCTAGATCTTCATGGAAAACTTGATGCCAGAGCTGGATTAAGTGGTGATATCAACAATTCGCTGCTAGAACTACACCAGTTGGAACATTTGGACCTCAGTTTCAATAGCTTCTCCCATATTCCAAAATTCATCGGTTCCCTGAGAAGACTTCGGTACCTTAACCTTTCCAACATCGCTTTAGAGGTATCTGATGTCCCTCCTCAGTTGGGGAATCTTTCTTACTTACAAGTTCTTGATCTCTCAGCTTCGTCCCACAAGTTGAAAAACACAGAGTGGCTCTATAAACTTTCCTCACTCGAGTACCTAGACCTCAGCTTCTTAGACCTCAGCGAGTTTACTAATCTGTTAGGAAATGTGATAACCAGGCTCCCGTCTCTTTTTGTACTGCAATTACGGAGTTGTCAGCTTCCCAACTCGGCTGCTAATTCGTTCTTTCTGGTCACCAACTTTTCAAGTTCTCTTTCTGTTCTCGATCTATCTCGAAACTTTGATTTGTATTCATCTTCAATATATCCTTGGTTATTCAACTTCAGCGGAAGCCTTACCGATATTGACTTGTCTTACACTGTGTTGAACTGTACCTTTCCTGAAGCTTTTGGTTCATTCAAATCCCTTCAGCACTTACATTTGACCTATACAGGCCTAGAAGGGGGTATCCCGAGATCATTTGGAAACTTTAGTAACCTACAATCGTTATATCTTAGTTCTAACAATATCGTTGAAGACCTTCCCAACTGTTTCCACCTCTTGGCACCAGCACAAAATTCGATCCAGGTTCTGGAACTGAGTTACAATAATATAAGTGGTTCCTTGCCTGATTTTACAGCATTCACAGCTTTAAGAGAATTACGTCTAAATTCCAATCAGATGAACGGATCCTTCCCAAATAAATTTGGTCAAATTTCAAATCTCTTAATCCTAGACTTGTCTGATAACAAAATCAATGGACTTTTACCAGATTTTTCGAATCTTTCTTCATTAAGGACATTGTATTTGGAGAGAAACCGTTTGGAAGGGACTCTAGGAGAAAAGATCATGCAACTTTTTGAACTACAACGCTTGGCGGTCTCTGGGAATTTATTCGACGGCATAATCTCTGAAGCTCACCTAACCAATCTTTCTCTTTTGGTTTACCTTGATCTTTCATATAACTCAATTGTTCTAGAAATGGATTCTAGCTGGTCTCCAACTTTCTCCCTCGATGTCTTGGCTTGTTCGTCATGCAAGTTGGGTCCTTCTTTTCCAACCTGGTTGCAAACTCAGAAGAATTTCTCCATACTTGATATCTCTGATTCTAAAATCAACGACTCTGTCCCTGACTGGTTCTGGAAGCAGCTAACGCCAAATCTTCGTTACCTGAATCTTTCATCTAATCACTTTCATGGAAAATTGACAAATTTCGTGTATGGGGACGGACCTATATTTGATTTCAGCTTTAATAACTTTTCAGGTCCGGTACCATTCTTTCCTTCTAACACCCTACAATTGGTTCTCAACAATAATATGTTTCGGGGATCAGTCTCATCCTTGTGGAATCTCACCTACATGGTTTATCTTGATCTTTCAAATAATCAACTTTCAGGCGAGCTTCCTGATTTCTGGATGAACTTAACTTCTATCAATTTTCTTAATCTTGAATACAATAAGTTCAGAGGAAGAATACCTGCATCTATGGGAGGCCTAGTGTATTTAAAAATGCTGAGCATCAGAAACAATCGCCTGACTGGAAAGCTGCCTTCTTCCTTAAAAAATTGTATACTCCTGCAGCTTCTTGATCTCGGAGAAAATAACCTCTCGGGTCCCATCCCTGCATGGATTGGGGAAAACCTAGGGCACTTACGTGTTCTTAGCTTACCATTTAATCGGTTCCACGGAACTATGCCTACAAGTTTATGTAGCCGTGCCTACATGCAGATCTTGGACATCTCTGCCAACCGTATCTCTGGAACAATACCCTCATGCCTTGGCAACTTGACAGGCATGAGCGTGGAAAAAAACAGGGTTGAGATTATGTTAAGCGGTGTTGGGCTGTCACGTACTAGGTTCGCCCTCCGTCGAATTGTGTATAGGTCTAAAGTATTGTTGCTATGGAAAGGAAGGATGTCTATGTTCAAGCATACTTTGGGTCTGGTCAGTAGCCTTGATCTTTCAAACAATAATTTCAACGGAAAAATACCAAGTGAAATAACCAATCTTACCCGGCTTGTAGCCTTAAACCTTTCAAGAAACAGCTTAACCTCACGAATACCTCAAGATATCGGAAGGTTAAGATGGCTGGATTTCCTTGATTTATCGGGAAACAATCTGACTGGTAGCATCCCGGCAAGCATTTCACAGTTGACCAATCTCGGTTTGTTAGACCTTTCAAACAACAACTTGTCAGGTAGGATACCAACAGGCACTCAATTACAGAGCTTTAGTGCTTCATCTTACTCTGGGAATCCTGCACTTTGTGGGCTTCCACTTCCTAACACATGCCCTGGAGATTGGGTACCTCAAAATCCACCAAGTACGGTATTAGAAACGGATGACACTGAAGATCAAGATAAGCTGATCACCCGTGGGTTTTTCATTAGTCTTTCCATCGGCTTGGCTTTCGGATTTTGGGGAGTTTTTGGAACTTTGGCTATCAATCATTCATGGAGATACGCATATTTACATTTCGTGAACTATGTCAAAGATTGGATCTACGTGATGATAGCTGTGAGTTTTGCCAGGTTGACAAGACGTTCTTGATCGCAATGTTAATTTCACATGTATTTGTTCATATGTATAATATATGTTGCTGATTCTGTCCAGCAGCTTTTGAATCAGCAGGTGCTTTATTTTCATGCATTTGTTCAACCTGGTGTCATTCTTATGGAAATCTCTCATCCAGTTAGTTTTTAAGATGAGACAGGACCAGTGTCAGAGATATTTTGGGCCATTCAAGCCTTTGTTTCTTATGGATAAATAATACTAGCATGCAGTGATAGACTCCATTGTACTTGAATTTCAATTTGGTCTTTAAACTCCTTTTTATTGCTTGCTTTCTTGTTATGGGTTTCTCTTGCTGTTTTTGAGTTCTAGCGGAATTTAATGCAGATGGGTTCCTGGTGGTGAAATCTTTTTGTTGGGTGAATCTAATACCTTTTGTGTACTTGGATGGAGTAGCAGATTGTATGTTAGAGTTTGCTTAGTTGAAATTATATATATAGTAACCACCATAAGGTAGTTTCCTGCATATCATTGAAATGATTGTTTGGGTATTCTTTTTGTATAAGAGAAAGATAATAATATGAGGGTAATATCCTCATTAATAAGAGTATGTATGCCTGTTGCAACCAAGGATGAGTTTCAAGTAAAAAATCAGGGTATGCTATTATGGAAAATAAAGGAATTCTGACTGAAGCAATATAGGCAGATGGCTAATATATTGGTGGTGAAAACATTGTACTGAGGAGTTTAGTAGTATCTATTTCTGTGGGCTTGGATGGAGTTGCAGAATAGCTGATTAAATTCTCTTAGTTGTAATGGTAGTATCCTCCATAAGGTAGTTATTGGATTGGTGTTGCATTTGGAGGAAATGTAAGTTCTAGTATTAGCTTCTGAGATTGCTAAACTACGGAGCAGTTGTTTTATTGAATTGTCTCATAATTTGTATGTTTGTCAGTTTTGAATAACTTGCTTTAAGTTGATTTGTGGCATGTCCAAACAACTTATTAGTTTGCATCTTGAAAACTACCTTAATCCGATCTTCATTTCTTAAAAATGATTTCATGAAGTCCAAAGTCTGACATTGGTACGATTAACCTGAATAGACCCGACCCAAACCCGACCAACCCGAGATGTTAATAGGTCAGGTTTGGGTATAGATTTTTAGTCTCAACCTGACTTTGACCCACCCGAATTGACCAGAACCCATCCCGAGTGACACCCTTACCTTCAAATTACAAATACCAAATTGTGTATTGATATTTTATCATTGATGCACTATCCAAGTCATGGTTACTTTACAAGTTGGAACTTGGAACCATGAACTTATAGACCGATTTGTTGGTTCATTACTTCATTGTATCATTTCAATAATATTATAACTTCATTGTATCATTTCAATAATATTATCGCTCTTCCATGATCAAGTCACCTTTTGTTCAGGTAACCTACCAGGCTACCACATGCAGAAGAGACCACAGTACCATGGGGGGAAAAAAGAGGCAAAATCTATGTTTTTCTAAGACTGAAAAACCATTACAAAATATAAGAAAATACTTTGGTTCAACACGAGTATACAGTTTAAAGTCATATCAACATAAAATGTGAAAACGTCAAATAGGTAGTCGCCAAAATAATGAAAACTAGAAGAATTTTCTGCAATTATTCCAAAACTTCTAAATACAACAAGGTGCATCAGAGGTCGAGATCTCAAATAACTTGGTTGCAACATCATCATATCACTTCTACAATTTCTTTGACTTAGAGGTTCAAAATGCAGGCTAAACCAAATTCTATGAATAACATAATTTGCATGAACCTTTTAAAAGCATGAATATTATTAGGCTGTGATTCTGTAGCGACCCTTGGCGACCCTCCTAGCAATAACTCGTCTACCTCCTTTGGTTGCTTTTCTGCATAAAATTCAACAATGTTGCTGTTAACATCGAACGTAACCACATGCAAAAGCAGGTTTACAATCACACGTGTAAGTTACAAGTTCATGCCAGCTAGAAATTAGAGGTGACAAATTCATCAATTGCTTGATGACGACGGGTGGATTGGGGCTATGTTGCATCTTAACGAGCAATTTAAAAATTGTGAGAAAGGTAAGAGCTGGGTTGTGTTCTATACTTCTATCTCAAGCGAGCTAAATAAAGAATTAACTAAAAAGGATCAAGTCCAAAATAGCCTCAAGTCTATTTCTAACACACACAAAATCTTATATCCAACATCGTTATTCACAGTAAATTACAGCTCCCGCAAACTAAAATTTAGAGGTGGCCAAATTCATATCATTTACCGTACTTACTAGCAAGTAAACTTGGAGAACTGGATTTGTTTTATCTAAAACGAGTGAAATAAAATAGCTAAAACACATCTATAATCTGTTAAACAGGTTGACAGTTGCCCAAAGTTTACTTTTAATGCTTATAACCTCCTAATCATTTTATTCAGAGATTTAAATTGCTGTTATAATCACTCTTTTTTAAATACGGAGTAGTAACTAATGCAATTTTGAGTTACTAAAAGGGAAATTGTATGTGGCTCAACCCAGCTGGAGCTGGCCCGTATCCAGGGGCGGAGCCAGAACTTTTTTGTCGAGGGGGCAAAATATGATAACTTTTAGAAACTACACTAAAAATTGGTACTTTGGGGGGGCAAATTACAAAAATACCCGAAAATTTTCGAAAATTTACACTACAATTTTTTTCGCCGGGGGGTCACGTGACCCCCCGGACACCCCCTTATCTCCGCCCATGCCCGTATCGATTTGTAATATATTTTGACATGGTACAACCCGGACCACCCAACCCGCCCATCTTGCTACCTCTACTAGGAATTGACGTACCTTGCCAAGTAACCATGAACCCTTTTCCGCCTGAGGTTGCTAGGCTGGTAAGTTCTCTTGATGCAGAGCATAGGCTCACTCGAGGAGGTATCATCTCCTGAAAAGAAAGTAAAATAGAAAGATAAGAACAAAGCAATAAGAGATGCTAAGCTAATGACTGATAAATATTGATTAAAANGTAAACAATGTCGTAGATATTAACATTCACAATTGGCAATCTGCCAGACCCACACATGGCAACAATGAGCACATAAATTAATATAAGCTAGAATGGATGGCAACAGTAGCACGTTAACATTGTTTAACTATATTATATCCACAATTAGATGACTCTAGGCATTACGAGATACGTTGGTTTAATATGCTTGATTAGATTATTGGATTAACGTTAAACTGCTGCTGCACGAATTCAGGACAAATATTGTATTTCGTTTGTATTCATGGATGCTGACACATTTCAAGGATTTTGTTGGGCGACTAACCTAATGTTTTTTGCATCTAGGAATAAGATATGACTATATCTAGAATGGATGCAATGCAATTAATAATATTATGATGATCCTAGACATGCTTCTAAAACGATTGTAACATATTAACATCTAGCCTACGTGTGTTTATATAGTTCACTGATTTTTAAATTCCATTTCTTTAACAACATTGAACGAATATGTGTTTCTTTTCTTGCAAAAGGACTATTCATCCCAATAAAGTGCATGAGTATCAATCAAATATTGTGATTTAGGTTAAGTAGGAAGTAGTGTAAAGGTACGAGGCGCAGAATCTCACATACCCACATCCTAACTAAACGCACTTGTTCCAAGATAGCACAAGCTTTAAAACAATAAAAATGTATAAAGCGGGTATCCGACAATGTTTTTTGATGGTGATTGCCTTATTCAAAACACTCAAAATACAGTAATACAAGAGATAGTGTAAGGACGAACTTCTACTGCTTAGAGTTCTTATAACCAGAGTATGATGTGTGACAAACCATTTAAGGATTTACCTTCTGAATGATAGTATACTTTAGGAGGTACTTTAGATTAGCTTAGTTTACGGCTTTATCAACTTATCGAAATTTGGAAAAGCCGATAAGCTCCGGTTTTTCGGCTTATGACCTTATAAACCCGAGCTTATGGCTTAGGCCATAAGCTCAAACTCATAAGCTTGAAAAACAGAGCTTATCGGCTTTTCCAAATTTTGATAAGTTGATAAAGGCGTAAAGTAAGCTGATCTAAAGTACCCCTAAAGTATACTATCATTCAGAAGGTGCTTTGAAATGAAACTTTGAATTACAAGTAGTAGGCAACTCATTATCATAAAAAGAAAACCTATTAAAAACATCTAATAAATATAAAATCAATATAACTTAAAAAAGAAATACCATCAGGTAGGAAGAATCGAAAAGAAGGTAAACCACAAGGATACATAAACCCTTCAGACTGAACCCTAATCAACGTTTCTTTTTCAAACTGGGCCACATTGACAGGATTTTGAACCTTCAGAAGAGACTGAAATGATGGTGAGGTAGAGACCATGGGAATGAGCTTATGAATCGGGTCATGATGAAGAACCGGGTTTGTGATACGGGTCAGGAATGATGCTCCGGTGCGAATTAGGGTTTTAGATGACATATTTTCCGGCCAAGCAAAGGGTTTGTTTCGACTGTGATCTCAGTATTGTAGAAATGATAAAGTTTTGGGTATAGACCATCAAAGTATACCATGTTCTAGGTTTGGTCCCTCACTTTCACATCTTTTTGTTAACTCCAATATGAAACTTTAAAAGCGCATATGCACTTCAGTAATTGCATATGCGCTTCGGGCAAATGACAAAAAAAAATGCATAGAAACTTGACACTTTTTGTGATTGTGTGTAGCCAACTATTTTTTTATTATTGTGTGTACTGAACTTTCAAATTTCGATCATTGTGTGTATTTTATGACTATTCTGCCATGTAAAATGACCATTTTACCTTTCGAAATTTGAAAAAATTAAGGGTAAAATGGTCACAAAATACACAGAATGATCGAAATTTGGAAGTTCAGTACACACAATAAGAAAAAAATAGTTAGCTACACACAATCACAAAAAGTGTCAAGTTCGATGCATTTTTTTGTCATTTGCCCTTTTAAAAATATAAGTGTTGCACCTTAGGGAGTAGGGACTACATTGTGTCATGGATAATTGACAATGTTGATAAATCCACAACGTTCTGAGTTCTAACAAAGGATAACATGTGTAACAAAACATTTTGACTAACTTAGGGCTTAGTAACCAGTGACACAACACATTATGAACATAAAGATGTGGGAGATTAATAATTATCATGATTTTAGTTCATACCCAAAAAGACATTGGTCAAATTCGTTGATTTCGTCTTTAAAGGGTGTTACACGACAACTATCTAAAGATAATATTCGTCGATACTAATAACATGACTATATGTATCAGGTCCTTTCATTTTAAAATAAGTCAAGTTACATCTCTAAAGATTTATTTTAACACTCGACCTTTAAAGTTGTATGTTTGTAGTAGATGGGGATTAAACGAAATCTCTTATATAATACGGAGTAATAGAATTAAACTAAGTAGAAAAAAAAGTTCAATTGGACTAATGAAACTGCATCATTCTGTCTATCTGGCAAAATTGAGCATTTTTATTTGACAATAAAAGTCAAAATTGACTTCAATTTGGTCAAACTCATATAAAATTTACCCAACACAATAAATATGTATAAAAACACATGTGACAATTTTATAAAAATAATAAAACTTTAGTTGTTATTAAATAAATTATATGAATTTAAATATAGTTAACAGTTTCTATGCTTTATAACTTTATGAATTTAATAGTAGCTCCTAAACTTTATACCCTATATAATTTATATTTTTAAAAAAAATACAATATGTATGTTAAATTAATATATTTGCACGGAATTATAAATATAAAAGCACAACCATGAGTTACTGTGAAAAGTAAATGAATACACGAGATTGTACATATACAAATAACTCATGTTATTCCTCTTTATGAAATTAAGTAATGATATCCGAAAAAGTATTCCTTCTAACTATCATCATTCAATAACGACTCATGTTATTCCTCTTTATAAGTTTAACCTGTGCAAAGGGTTTAAATTTTAAATACGGCTTAAATTATTATTAATAATAATACAAATATCAAAATGAAGGTAGGACCTCACTGTGAGAATAAATATACGAGATTGTACATATAACAACGACTCATATTTAGTAAAAGGACATTATGTGGTAGTAAGCACACATAATGTCTAGAGGATTATATCAATAGTTAAATTTAAATAAAGTCAAATCCTTCGTGCAACAAACATTTATACAAAATATTAATCGATATTAACACATAATGAAAAAATTATGTAAAAATGTGTGCACGTGCAGGTATCATAACTATATAAGTACTAAAAATTTAATATAATGTTATAGAAAAATCTCAAACATTACAAAACCATGGATTTATAAATTGTCATAATATTTAACTTCAAAACAAAGATATTGAAATATTATTATCAATTATACTATGTGTTCAAATTCTATGCATGCACGGATTCTAAAATTAATATGATGCTATACAGTCTCCAGGAATGTGGTAGTTACATATTTTTATTTTGTTTGTGATAATGTTGATTCATTTTACTGTCATGTGTATTGATAGCATATCATGGTAACTTACTGCATGTACTCAAACGTTTGCCTGTCCGAACTGTTTGGAACATTACGCAAAGTGATCAAATGCGAAATCTAATCATTCGTAAAACAACATCATATGATAGATAAAAAGTTAAGGGATACATAAATGATTGGTAGAAGAACATATGATAAAAAGTTAAGGGATACATAAATACTAGACATGATTGGCGTTTCTCTTTGATAGTTTATCGAATACAGTACTAAGCTAAACTGATAAGATATTTTTTCGTTGGTTACCGAACTTTCAGTTATGTATCTAGTAAGAATTGAACCGTAACCTTCTTGTCAAGACATCAGATGTTGTATCACTACGCCACTTGACGGCGATTTTGATAGTTTATTGAAGGGAGTTGATATGCACACTGCATATCATTTTTGGTGGTGTGCATGTCAACTCCCTTTATTGAATGAAACAAATAATTATGGATAATCATAATAGGGTAAAATGCAAAAATAGTCACTAAAGTATCACGAAATCGCAATAATAGGACCGAGTCATAAAGGCGTGCAAAAAAGCCACTAACTTTACGCAAATGTGCAAAAAAGCCAGCGAGAGCCATTTTCCGTTAGTTTTCTCGTTAAGTGTCATGTCATTGAGGGTAGTATCGTCATTTTACTGTTCATACGTATTAAATTTGACGCCATAATAACCTCTGTGTTTGGGAATCAATTTGACATGACCTCAATGGCTAAATTTGCAAAGTAACTTACAAGTTTTAACCCCATAAACCCCCCTACAACCCACACTTGCAAATCACGACTCGAGGTTATAGTAAAAAAAAACACGGTTTGCAGAAAATGGAAGCATCACCAAACACCGCAATAATCACCACCACCATAACCACAGCCACCACCACCAACACACACCAAGAAACATCAACATTGGTCACCACAACGACTGTTAATCGACCCCCACAACAACTTCCATGTCCACGTTGTCATTCAGAAGACACAAAATTCTGTTACTACACCAACTACACCACTTCACAGCCTCGTCACTTTTGTCGTAGTTGTCATAGACACTGGACTCATGGTGGTGTTCTCCGAAACATCCCTGTTGGAGGTGGCAGTCGAAAAAACACTAAAAGCAAAAAAAAAAAAAAAAAAAAAAAAAAAAAAAAAAAAAAAAAAAAAAAAAAAAAAAAAAAAAAAAAAAAAAAAAAAAGAAAAAAAAAAAAAAAAAAAAAAAGTGAATAAAAAGAAAGACAAAAAGACAAGGA
>LBNU01036774.1:93695-115756 GCA_014162995.1 Artemisia annua | reverse complement strand
ATCAAGAGAAAACCACTTTTACTTGTCCCTACGGAACTTTTGCCTATCGACGTATGCCCTTTGGCTTATGCAATGCCCCAGGCACGTTCCAGAGATGTATGACCGCCATTTTTCAAAACATGATCGGGAAGACAATGGAAGTTTTTATGGATGATTTTTCTGTGTATGGTGATTCATTCTCGTCTTGTCTCTCCCATTTAGAACAAATGCTCCAAAGGTGTGAAGACACTAACCTAGTTCTAAATTGGGAGAAGTGTCACTTTATGGTTAAAGAGGGTATAGTCCTCGGCCATAAAATCTCAAAAGCCGGGATTGAGGTGGACAGAGCCAAAGTCGATGTTATCGCAAAATTACCTCATCCCATGACCGTCAAGGGAATTTGAAGTTTCCTCGGTCATGCTGGCTTTTATAGACGTTTCATACAAGACTTTTCCAAAATAGCCCGACCATTGACTCACCTTTTAGAAAAGGAAGCCCCGTTCATCTTCACCAATGAGTGCATTGAAGCATTTAATACCCTTAAAAGAAGTTGACGGAGGCTCCTATTTTAGTTGCCCCCGATTGGGATTTGCCCTTTGAATTAATGTGTGATGCTAGTGACTATGCAATTGGGGCAATCCTGGGGCAACTAAAGGACAAATATTTACGGCCTATACACTATGCAAGCAAAACCATGAACAGTGCTCAGTTTCATTACACCACAACTGAAAAAGAGATGTTGGCAGTCATTTATGCTTTTGAAAAATTTCGACCATATCTGCTTTTAAAGAAATGCATAGTTTATACAGACCATTCAGCCCTCAAATACTTAATGACCAAGCCTGATGCCAAACCAAGACTTATGCGCTGGGTTCTCCTTTTACAAGAGTTTAAAGTTGAAATTAGAGATAAAAAAGGATCGGAGAACCTAGTTGCTGACCATTTGTCCCGCCTTGAAAATCCTCACCAAGGCGTGCTCGAGAAAAAGGATATCAATTACTCATTTCCTCTAACTGTTGAACTTTTTAACCAAAATGGGGAACATTTTAAGGTAAACGGTCATCGTTTGAAACACTACTTTGGAGGGGATCTACCTTTGGTGATCCCGGATCTCCAAACTTTCCCCAAAGACAACTAAATTCGAGGATAGAGTCAAGCTAAGTGACTCGATGATCAAAAACAAAGCGCTTCGTGGGAGGCACCCCATGCTTATCCATCTATGTTTTCTAGTTTCTAATAAGTAACGCGAGGAGGGCGACCTCTTCCAATCTTGTGTTTGCTTGGTTGTTTGTGTTTGTGCAGGATTTCTCCAATTCATGATGACTCTCGTGCTCATGGATCGTCCCATCTCCACTCGAGTCCCATGTCTTGCTTCTATCTTGGAAATCCTATATCCGAATCTTATCGACTAATGGTATCTTTGGCATACTTAATAAACGACCTTAGAATTATTGTTAGGATTACCCTTACCTTTTTAAACATTGAGGACAATGTTTATCTTTAGTCTGGGGGGGTGAATCTTCGATTTGATTGACCTAGCACTTTCATCTTTTTCGTTTACTTACGCAACCCCGTTTTCCTCAAAAATCCAAAAAAATTGAAAAATTTTGAAAATTTTCAAAGCAAAAAGCACAAAAAAATGAGAAAAATATAAAATTATGCAAAAATAGAATAAAAGTTTTGACACCGCGTTTGACTTTCCTACCAGGTAAGAGTGGGAATAAAAATTTTGACTTGATCCGGGCGTGTTGAGCCCTAGCATGTTCCCTTAACCAAAGATGATCATAAAAGCTTTTGCTAGTTTTGTACACAAGGAGCTACTCTTTTGTCGGCTCCCGTACTTTACTTTATATATGCATGGCTTAAAATTATCGGCTAAGTATCCGCGGATCTCATTATTTGAGATTTTCAAAATGCGGAGAATGAGATATGATAGTGTTTATTTAGAAGTTAGTTACCATACGTGGAGTAGTGGTTCTCTTTAAAGCTCATCGAAGGTACTTGTGGCCTTTCGTTCCCATCAGCTTGTTTCACCCCATATCTTGTGTGCTAATTAAAGATGTTAGGTTTAGCCGATGAGTAGTTCTTTATCTTCTTAAGAGAATCTTTGCTTGGGAAATTGGGTACACATCATGGATACACGTCAATTGAGTTGTATTGTATATCGTTGAATAAGCGTAGTACGCATGTGGTTTCGGAGCTACCCAAAAGCCCGTTGTTATGTATGAGCTAAGGTGCTTTAAGACTTCGGATTGAGATCGGACCTTGGATCCTAGATTCCAACCCTAGCAGTTGGCGGTAGGTCTTGGATTGAAACCGTGAAGGTTCGGAGTTGAGAAGTTACTAAGGCAAGAAAAAGAAAGAAAAAAGTAAAAAAAAAGTATCAAGAAAAGAAAAAGAAAAAGAAAAGAAAGAATAAGGATGTATGTTGAAGATTTATGGATCATGAGTTCTAGTGTTAAGACTAAAGTTGGTCGCGCGTGAGGTGCATGTTACGATCCTAGATCGGACGCATGAGGTGCACGTGAAATGTACTCGCCAACTTATGTCTATTTATGATGTATTCCAAAGTCTTTGTATGTATCCAATATCCTTGATGTGGACCACATTTCTCTTGCAAACCTTCTTAAGGGAAGATCGATAACTACTTAGCGTTTGAATTTGGTATCTTTATCGGACTAAATCATATTGAAACGAGAAAATATGAAGCAATTCATTTCTCAAATCAATTAAAAAATTCTAGATGCACTAAGATTTGGGAGCGGGAGGTGACCACACACAAGTAACTTCCATGAGTGGTATTGGTATCTAACGTCTAAGTAAGCGGTGATCTCGTTTTTGCACTTAGTTTGGGACTTGTGAAAAATCAGGGACGATGAATTTTATCCAATCGGTCACTTTTCTATGAATCGTGTTCTTGCTCTATGACCCTTAATCGTTATCAAAAGATAATGAAAGTCATTCACACCGTCATATGCTAAAGTAGTGTAATATATGATGTACATAGTCGAAAATGGAAAACCGGGGCGTTTTAGGGAATAAATGATTTCGAATTTCTCTTGAACGTTTTGCTACTTTTCAAAGTTAGTAAAGAGAGGTTTTGAAATTATTTATCCTTAAGGCGTGATGTGATTACATTGCGTGAGGACACGCAATACCTTAGTCTGGGGGATTTTGGTATGTGCTTATTCACATACTTTTTATTCACCATTATTAGACTATTTTAGACCAAAAACTAACGTTCAAAGCCAAAGATATCGTGTTTTTGTGTTTATGACTGTGCAGGTAAGGATGTTGCAAAAACAACATGAAAAGCAACTTAAAAGCCCAAAACAAGCACGAGATGCGGAAAAGAGTTTGAAAGTCAAGTAAAAGATGAAATCTGCTTGTGAAAAGCCCGTGAAGACAAATTATTTCTCAAAGGCTCAAGAAAGTAAAAGAGACGCTTAATCAAAGCTCAAATATAATTATGAAGTTAAACTTTCTAAATCCGAGCTAGTGATCACTTTTATGCTTTTGAAGATCTTTGGAAAGCTCGTCTACACAGCACCTCAAAGTTACAAGGACTTAAGTTGCTATTTTAGATAGTTTAAAAGCGTTGTATCTCTAGTTTATGCTTAGTATTCACATAATTTAGAAGATCAAGGGGCTAAGTGTACAAGATGTAAAAGGTTAAGCCACCATGGCTCCCTTAAATACCCTCCCCTAGCTTCATTTTATGTGTGTTAGTTTCTAGTTTATTTCAAGTTGTAGTGTAATGTTTACTTAATGCAAGCTTTTATTTCCTTTTACTTTGCTTATTTCCTAGCTTATTTCAATCTTTCTTTTACATTTCTACATCTTATTCAAGCTTCTTTACTTCTAACTTGATCCAAAATAAGCTTACATAAGTCTTGCACCACCTTTGCATGAAAAGAAATTTTCGTGCCTCTTTATGATGACTTGAGCTTATTTGGGTTTTGTTAGCTTGTAAAAGCTTATTTAACGTTTTCATTTAGCTTATTAAAGAGTTTCCAAATCGTTTTCTTAGCTTTTTCAATCTTTCTTTTGCGTCAAAACTAGCTTTTTAGTTACAAGCCCTAGAAATATTGTTAGCTTATTTTGGCTCGTTGAGCTTTTCATAGCTTATCTTGGATGTTTGTTTAGCTTCTTATTATGTCTAAATGAGTTTTCGTTAAGTTTAATTCAAGTTTTCACGTTAAAATCTTTCTAGTTCCTTTAAAACCCATCATAGCGAGTTTCATTTTTAGGGTTTAGAGAGTATGGGTGTTTTTACTAAAGTTAGCGAGTATGGACTTGTGGTTAGCGAGTTTGAGACTTTTCATAGCGAGTATGGAGTCGAGTTTTAGCGAGTATGCTTTTGTAATCAGCGAGTATGAACTTTTGATATTATTAGCGAGTATAGTTTTTTTTTAGTTAGCGAGTTTGAGTCTTTTACAAGTCTTAGCGAGTATCATTTTAAAATCCTAGCGAGTTTCACATGTTTTCCAGCGAGTATGAGTTTGATCTTCTAGCGAGTTTGTCTTGGCTAGTTTTCTTTCTATAGCGAGTTTGGTTCTATTGTTTACCTAGCGAGTATCATAATTTCAATAGCGAGTTTGGTGTGTTTGTGTTAGCGAGTTTGATTTTTTTTGTTCACTTTAGTTTTCGAGTCTTAGTTTTTTTTTAGTGTCGTGACTTGTTTATTTCTAAAGCCGAGCTAGGCTTAATTACACTCCATCGTTTATCGAGTGGAGTTTTCTTTATTTCATTTCCTACCGTTACTCTGTCGAATTTTTCTTAAATCATTTTAACTTAGCTTATTTTTCTTTTCACTAGTTTTATTTTCATTTAAACGTTTACTTTCCTTTTCTTTTATTAATTAAATCTAAAAACTCAAAAACATTTTCTTTCTTTCTTTCTTATTTCATTTTCTTTACGTTTTATTCAACTTATGTTTTCTTTTATCGTTCAACTTATTTCTCATTATCTCGTTTTTATTTCATTTAAGTTTTAAACAACCTTTAGTAGTATAACAAAAAACTAAATCACATCTTTTAAACCAATTCACTTCACATAACTCACGACTCAAGTGACAAGATCAATTTCAACCCTCGTTGGGACTACGACCCGAGGTTCTTGCTTTTACTAGCTAGTTTTGCCTCGATCAGCTTTCCTAAAAATAATAAAATACAAAAAGAATCTTCCCTCACCCCTAGACCTATTAGAGTAGCTTTTCAATCCTAACGACACTATTCCCGCAGAGAACGATCAATCCCCCGGTACTTGCCACTACACTATACTACATCCGTCAGGTACACTGCCTGGTGGGGATTGCAAGCTTCTCAAGATCCCATGAGAAGTAAAACCCTAGTGCGTGGTCGCAATCCCGCGCATCACTTACTCTTCATTTTAATCGTATTCTCCCGCTTCTTTTCATCCTCTCGTTTAAATCTCATTCTCCCGCCTTTTTCCCGCTCTCCTATTCAAATCTTACACTCTCGTTTCTTCCTACTCTTCCGTTTAATCTCACTCCTTCGTTATCTCTTACTCCTCCGTACTTTTCTATTTCTTCCCTTTCCTTCTTTCCCGTTTCCCCACTTCTTCCTACTTTTTCATCCATCTTTCCACTTCCTTCCATCCTTTCGTTCCTTTGTCATTTTTCACTCTATTTTCCTACTCTATATTCTCTCCCTACATCATCCTACAATGTTCTAAGAGTTAGAACTTGTATTTCTCGTCATATCACAAGATTCTATTAGTTAGATCTTGTAAGAATATCTATGTCAAACTTTAATCCTCATTATGTTCGACTATAATATTACACTACCTCGCCTTGGAAAAGTTGCAAGAATGAGATCGTTAACGCCTGTCACTCTAGCCATAACATGGGAGGCTACTAGGTGACTAGTTGCTAAACAAGGAGAATGTAGAACTGGTCACCATGGCTAGAACTTGACTCCACCATGGCTAGAAGTTGTCTCCACCATGGCTAGAACTTGTCCTCACCATGACTAGAACTTGTCTTCAAAACATTCCTGGACCACATTCCCTTATGTGTGGTCAACTCTCTCCATTTTCCGCGGATACTACTTAAGGATGATTTATAATGATTATTCTATTAAAATGAAATAGGACGCTCTTTCATTTTAATGAGAAAGTTATAAGTCAAATGGATCATGAATTTATAAGCTCTTGCTTACAAGAATTGGGATGCCTCTACTTGTAAGTAATGAGATATAAATAAACGAATTCAAGTATCTGGCACATGTGCAAACATTACCCACTCCGTTTATACAATTCCTTTCATTCTCTATCATCTCTCTTTTATCGAATCAACAACTCATTCTTCTTTTACCCCTACGTTCAACTAAATCTCGGGACGAGATTTCTTCTAAGGGGGTAAGACTATAACAACCCACAAAATCTAATCACTAGCATTCACACCATAAATACCTATTAGGTATTTCACAGGTAAATTTTTGCTTTTTATGTGCATTCACTAATTGCATGACTCTCTAGACCTGCTCACGTATCCACACAAGCCAAATATCTCTACATTCATATCCTATAAACTCCTGGTATGTTAAGCATAAGATCATAACAACACCATAATAAGTAATCTATCAATCTAACACACTAAAATCATCACAAAACCCTAATAAAACCTAATTAAACCCTAATTAGGCCTATGTGGTTACTAAACCCTAATTGATAATCTAAACTAGTTTGAAAGTCTTCAAAGCTTATGTATAAGTTACCTTAGGAACAATAGGATATCTTAGCACCCTTAGACTCTAGTACAACCTCTTAGAGCTTAGGTACAAGTCTCTTAAGCATAAAACCATAACTAGGTTATAACTTCCCGGAAACTAGGTTAAACTTTCCCAAATCTTTCCCATAAGCTACCACCACTTAGTATAAGCTTCTTAGGAATTAATCCTAGCCACTAAGCACTCATAGGACCCTAATCTAGGCACTCAACCCTAAGTAAAACCCTAATCTTTCACTAAGCAAAATTAGGTCTAAACTAAACATAACTTAACCCTAATCCTAAAACTAAGTACCCTAAGCACCTAAAGTACCTCAACCAAGTATCCTAGCACCCTAGAACCTATAAGCACTCAACCAAGCACCTCCCTAAGTAGCTTACAAGTAGGTGATGCACCTACTTGTCACCTACTTAGGCTGCGGCCAAATCACCACCACAAACACCCTTAGACCGCCTCATAGCCCACCATAGTCATCACCATAGCTTAGGTTAGTCACTAGTAGCTTAGCTTAGTCACCTACCCCCTCCTCGACACCTCCTTCTTCCTTTGCTTGCTCGACAAACCAAACGCACCCTATAAATAGCCCCGTCACTCCTCCATTTCAAATCACACCTTTCTCTCCTCTTTACCTCAATCATTCAGCTTTCTCTCCTCTTTACCTCAATCATTCAGTAGTATAGAAGCCATAGTAAGTGTAGGAGTCGAGCAAAGCAAGCCTAGAAGCTCTATCGAGTTCCTTTTAGTCGAGTAAACCCTAGAAAACCCTAGGAACCCTCGTTAAGCCCTTCCTTGATCACGTAAGCCTTATTATTTGTTCTAATAGTTATATTACAATATTATGATAGTATTAGGATGCATTAGAATCCATTCCTAAGCCTTGATCACTAAAACTTGCTAGTTTTCTTTTTAGAAACCCTAAAATGAGTCGAATTACTATTTTTATGCTATAAACCCTTTTCATAAGCTATAATCTAGTTTAGGCAACTTAGATAAGCTAATATTAGTTAATCATAAGCTAGGAAACCTTTTTGTTTTATAAAAATATGATTTGCATAGAATTAGGACTAGTTTTGCAAAGTTTTCCATGCATAGGGGTATATATGGTAACTTTCTGAAAATATTAAGTCTAGGGACTATTTTTGAAATTTCTTAAAAGTTATAAGTATAAGGACCCTTTTTGCAAAGTTACATAACCTTAGGATAGAAAGTAAAATAGTTATAAACTTATAAGGACTAGTTTTGCAAAAGTTATAAAGTTAAGGGTATAAATGATAAATTTTGAAAACTTATAAGTCCAAGAGTCATTTCTGCCATTTTCCCAAGATATAGAAGTATAGGGACTAATTGTGTCAAGTCTAGATAGTTATAAGTATAAATAATATAAGTATTAATAAGTTCTGGGTATATTTTGTAAATATATAAATTATAAGGGTATAAAGTGAAAGTATTTTAATATAAAAATCTAATATAAGTTAGAAGCATAACACAATACTAGGGAACTTCATGTGAGGGGTATCATGTGGATATTTTGTTTTGACGAGTTTGCTGGGTTTACGATTTAAAGTGCCCTGGCTCCTCAAACGATTATTGCATGACCTTGGAATTATGATGGCCCGAACGGTGTTATGTTATAACTAAAGCTCTAATAAACACATAACTCAATAGTAAGGAGCTTCATGTGAGGAGTATTAACTTCTAAATTATGATGGCCCGAACGGTATTATGTTGATAACATAATACAATAGTAGGGAGCTTCATGTGAGGAGTCTTATACTTCTGAATTATGATGGCCTGAACGGTGTTATGTTATAACGAAAACACTAAAAACCCTAAGAATGATTACTTAAGAAACTTGAAAAAAACAATTAGAGCTTGACATACATCCACACCTACAATACCACCAGGATACGTGAGTAAGGCAGTCTAGTTTCCGAGTTACTTTTTACAATCAGATTTCCTTAAGCCCAGGTGAGTTTTCATAGCCTCACTTTTAAATGCTTTACAACCCTGTGAGGGGGATACATGCTTTAAACCGAATACAAGTCTTTTTCTTAGATTATTGCACAAGTAAACTATCTGCCACCATTACATAATGTTAGAACCTAAGTTTTTCTACATTTTAGTCAAGTCTCGGTTATTTCAACATTTGTAATAGGTTGCTAAGTTGATTAAATTTGTAACAATTAAGGATGAGTCCAATACTCGTCCAACAGGCCTAAAGCCCAAACAATTAAGAGAAGGGATGGAGTAGGCGTGTTGCCCTAGCTCCCATCCTATAAATAGGACATCTATGTATCCCATTCTCTTGTTGGTTATTTCAATACATAAGGAAACTCTTGCATTTTTATTCTTCATATTTGATCTAATCAACCAAACTCTATTTCTCATCTCATTTCTACCAAATCTATACTTGTGTTTACAATATGGTGACCTAACAAGTGGTATCAATCGCCAAAAGAAGGTGTATTTTTTTGTTTTTGCTCTTAACGACCCAAAAACCACTTTTTTACTCGTTATTTTTGTTAAAAGCTTGCTACTTTCTAGTTTGTTTCGTGTTTTTATCACATCTTTTACATCAAAACTTGTGTTATAAACTCAAACAACCAACAAAGTTTCAAATTTTTCACAAAATTTTGATTCGTACAAATTTGTACCATTTTTCGAAATTTTTCAAATTGTTGAAAAGTGGTTCAAGTTTGCAACTTTCTTTAAGATTTCATCATTTTAAGGTTAGTTGTACAAGAATCTTGGATTAAAAACGTGTTTTTGGATTGCTTTTATCAAAAACAAAAATCTGCCAAAAAGTGTACTTTTTTCGAAATCCTTAAACCCTAACTTTCGAGATCTTTTGTGACTGCTCCTAAAGTGTTTTCGTTAATTACTCAGTGCTTTTCTCTCTTGTATAAGAAAGAAAACACTTTGACTTGTTGGATATTTTCGATATTGTATAATCTCGAAAATTTGTGGAATTGTTTTCGAAAATTTTGAACTTTCGAGATCTTTTCTGGCTTATCGAAGTCCTTTGATTTTCGAGATCCTTGGAAAACTTTCGAAATCCTTTCATAATTTTCGAGAACTTTACTAATTCCTGCTACAGTAAAATTTCTCGAAACTTTGTTAAAAGTTTCTCGATAAATCTGTTTTTCGAGAAATTTTGAACTTTTTTCGAAATCTTTGGTACTTTGACTGTTTTTCGAGATATTCAACATTTTAAGCTTTGGAAACATACTTGGGATAGTTTTCGAGAATTGGCATAATACTTATACCTTCTACAAGATCCATTTTCACACAAGTATTTCATCATGTCTCAACTACCATACTCAGAATCTCCTTACACTCCACGTCACAGTACCGACCCTCGTCATGTACTACACTTTGGTAATGAATCATATCCTCCTATGTTGATTAATGGAAACTACACTACTTGGAAACGACGATTCTTACAATGGGTTGCTGTTCGTCCACAAGCTGATCTCATACTGAAATCCATTCTTCAAGGACCATATCAAATGAAATTCATTGCTGACTCAACAGGCTTCATTGAACTACAAACCAAAGACACTTTGACTGGCCATGACAAAGACCAACATGCTGCTGACTACCAAGCAAGTTGGTACATCACTCTAGGTCTTCCAAATTCCATCTACTCTAACTTGGATTTTGAAGCTTGTGCTCATGAAATGTGGAAACATCTTGAAATCATGCATCAGCCACACAATGACCTACGAATGAATCAGCTTCTACAGTCTTGTCTCCATAAGAAGTTCATGAAAAGTATCCTCCCTGCTCCACAAATCACTCTTCAGAGCTATCTCGAATCGCGACTGACAAATTTGGTTAAGCTTGAAGATGATACTACTCACGTGGAAACAACATCTGGAAAATCAACAGGAATGTCTAACATTTCCTCTCCTGTCATGGATAACTCACATGGAACTGTTGATATGCTCTTAATGGCTGACACACATGAACTCCAGGTAAGTGATTCCAGTCCAATCTATGACACTGATGCTCTGTATCAAGCATATGATTCTTATCCATGCCTGATACATGACAGTGGTTCTCCGTCTAACTCTATCTCAGACATTGCACAAGCTGTTCAATCTGATTCTATGTTATCTACTCATATAACTGATCAAATGTCCACAGTGGTGTTATTTGATGATAATCCAATAAACCCAGTTGTTACATTTGATGAAACAATTATATCCACTGCTCAAGATAACAATGATCAACTTGAACAACATGAGCTTTTGTCTGATTCAGATGCAGAATGGAGAATGTTACTTATGACCAGCCAAAATCAAAATATTCAGTGTCAAGCATTGAATGCAAAGTTGAGAGACAAAAACGTTGCATTAACAAGAGAACTTGAGCATTGTAAAACACAACTCAATCTTTTCAAAGCAAAAGCAGATAAGGAAACATGCTTAGAGACAACACTTCAGAAAAACACCGAATTACAAAACAAACTGAGCATGTTAACTGATTCTACTTTCTTTCAGTACTATAAATATTTCACAACTGAAATCCAAACATTGGAATATGCTGTTGAAAAGAATTCTGAACTCACTGTTGCCAAATTTCTTTCTCCTGTTGTGAAAGAAAGAAGGGAAATGTTACAAACTCAATTTACTCCAAGTCTTCAACGTTTGCATTCATATGCTAAAAGATGGGAACAGGAACTTAACAAAGAAGTCAAAACCATCATGAATGTGTTTCAAGAAACTGAACAAGCGATTTTAAAACAAAAACGTCAAAATCAATTTTTACAAAAAGAAGCTGATCGACTCTTGGAACATGTTCATAGTGCTGATATAATTTCTGTGATTATGAATTATCTTTATGAATCTGGTACTTCTATGCTTGTTGATGATCACTGTGATGATGTTGAGTTGTTGTCTAAACAAATTGAGACATTAAAAGATGAAAACGTTAATCTCCGAAAACACAACGATGATGTGCAAAACAAACTTTCAAATGAGATTTCTCAACTCAACAAAAAGCTTGAATGGTGTCAAAACCAAAGTCTTGATTTCGAACTGGAATTACAAAGTCTCAAAACTTCTACAACTTTTCAAAACGAAAACGAGGAACTTAAAAGTAAAATCTCGAGATATGAAAAGGAAATTGCAGAATTGCAAGAAGTTATAGATTTTTGGCAAAAGAGTCGTGATGAATATTTTTATTCTAACTGTAAACTCGACAGTGAAATTCAAGATAAAATGCACATTATCATTGAGTTGAAAGAGAAAATATGTAAGCTTGAAAAAGGAAAATCTGTCAACACTAATGTAATTGCTCCACGAATGTACTCTTTAGACATAACAAACGTAGCACAACACACTAAGAAGTCTAATTTGGATCCTTCCACTTCTATAGGAATAGTTTCCACTCATAGCGTTAGCAGATCCAAGCATAAACGAATGAAAAGGAAGAATAGGATTTTGCAACGTAGAAGAGAGACACTAGAAGCCTCTGAAGTAGAAGAACACCCTAGGACTTTGAATAAGACTCATCCTGCACTAGATTTTGATAATGATTTGGCAAGTTGTAATCCTAATCTATGTGTAACGAATGATGAAACTTTGAATGTTTTAAAAGTTGATGCTTCATATGTGTTTTGTCGTAAAAGTATGTTATCTGGTAATCATTCTAAATGTGTTGCAAATTCTCTTTTATCTCGTCTTAAGAAACGTACATTAGGCAGAAAATCTAGGCCCACTAATGCTTCTAAATCTGTGCTAGGACATATGCCCTGTGTAGTTTCTAAGAATGATATAGTCAACCCAGTAGTTGCGAACAATACCTCAAGGATCATGCCAACTGTCACTGAATTTGATTTAAAGAAGGCTAAATCTAGTTGGAAATGGCAACGTTGGTTACAAAGGACACATAACTTTAAATGGATTCCTAAACTTGTTAACATGTGTGCTTCTAACCCAACGGAACCCACAACTTCTTCGGGTTCCACCCTTACCCTTGTACCATCGTCGTCTCTTTCATGTGATGCAGGTGGTGCAAATTGTTCTTTGGATTGTTGATAGCGGATGCTCCCGACACATGACAGGCAATCTTAAAATGTTAAATAACTTTGTCTCAAAGTTCATTGGTACTGTCAGATTCGGGAATGATCATTTCGCTGCAATTATGGGCTATGGGGACTATGTCAGTGGGAATATCGAAATTAGTCATGTTTACTATGTTGAAGGCCTTGGTCACAATCTATTTTCTGTTGGTCAATTTTGTGATGGTGATCTGCAAGTTGCATTCAGGGAGAAAACATGATTTGTTCGTGATCTACAAGGAAATGATCTCATGTCCGGCAAACGTGGAAACAGTCTTTATACAATTTCAATGTCCGACATGACCGCTTCCTCTCCCATTTGTCTACTTTCAAAGGCTGAATCGACAAAATCCTGGTTATGGCACCAACGCATGTCACATCTCAACTTCCGAACTATGACTGATCTTGCTCGCCATAAACTAGTTGACGGTCTTCCAAGGTTCCGATATGCAAAAGATCACCTATGTCCCGCTTGTGAACAAGGAAAGAGCAAACGTGCACACCTCACCACCAAACCAGAACCGAGCACTGATCATGTTCTTCAACTTCTTCATATGGATTTATGTGGACCAATGCGAGTACAAACGATTAATGGGAAACGATACATACTTGTGATAGTCGATGACTTCTCCAAATGGACTTGGGTCTACTTTCTTCGAAGCAAAGATCAAGCTCCATCAATGATAATCACCTTTCTCACGAAAATTCAGGTTCAACTTCGCAACACAGTAAGAATTGTAAGAACAGATAATGGAACTGAATTCAAGAATCAAACTCTTCGTGCATACTTTGAGAAAGTTGGAATTGAACATCAAACATCAATTGCACGGACTCCCGAACAAAATGGAGTGGTCGAAAGACGCAACAGGACGTTAGTGGAAGCCGCACGAACGATGCTCATTAATGCTCAATTACCAGATTATCTTTGGGCAGAAGCCGTCTCTACCGCATGTTACACCCAAAATCGTTGTATGATCAATAAACGTCACAAAGTCACACCGTATGAAATTGTTCACAAACGAAAGCCCAACATACAACACTTTCATGTATTTGGATCTCTTTGTTATCCGAATAATGATCGTGATGATCTTGGAAAGCTTAAGGCAAAGGCTGACGTCGGTATCTTCATTGGATATTGTGAAAACTCCAAAGGTTTTAGAATCTACAACCGTCGTACTAGAGAGATTCAGGAGACTATCCATGCTAATTTCGATGAGCTCACAGAAATGGCTTCTGAGCAAAACAGCTTAGGACCCGCAACCAACCGTCTAAACTTTCCAGATTCTTCAGCTGAACCGTTGTCACTAACTCGTCGAGAATTGGAAACATTGTTTTCTCCTTTGTTCGATGATTCATTTGAGACACGTGCACCAGATGTATCCACTAGTTCCGCTGCTCAACCTGATAATATTCAAGTACCTGATACAACGGTTACTACAACTACAATAGTAACACCCGATGCACCCCCGACTGAATCACCAACAATAGAAGAACAAACCGCTTCCAACACCGACAACCCAACTGAAGATCTGAACCAACAACAAGTACCCGAACCTGCAAATTATGATCCAAATGCGTTCTTCAATCCGTTTGCTCCGACTCCGAACCTTTCTGATATTGCTGAGTCGTCAACACGCAACTTGGAACCAACTAATATGCAGCAGTTTCATAACCCTCACCCTTCAACACATCATTGGACTCGTGACCATCCAATTGTCAACATTATTGGTCATCCAACAGCTCCAGTTATGACTAGACAAAAACTTCACTCCGATGCCGAACATTGCATTTATGCTCTAACAGTTAGTCATGAAGAACCGAAAAATATTAAAGAAGCTCTCACTTACGACAACTGGATTGAATCAATGCAAGAGGAATTCAACCAATTCAAACGTCTTGAAGTTTGGGAATTAGTTGAACGACCGGATGGATTTTATGTCATTGGGCTAAAATGGATTTGGAAAAACAAGTTGGACGCAGAAGGCAATGTTATTCGTAACAAATCACGTTTGGTAGCTAAAGGATATACTCAAGAGGAAGGAATTGACTTTGAGGAATCTTTTGCACCAGTGGCTAGACTCGAAGCTGTTCGAATATTTTTAGCATACGCTGCTCACAAAAACATGGTCGTTTATCAAATGGATGTGAAAACTGCATTTCTGAACGGTCAACTACGTGAGGAGGTATACGTTAGTCAGCCAGAGGGATTTGTCGACCCAGAGCACCCAAATCATGTCTACCGACTTAAGAAGGCTCTCTATGGTCTCAAACAAGCCCCCAGGGCGTGGTATGATAAACTTACTGCTTTCTTGCTTGCTAATTCTTTTACTAAAGGTTTACTAGATCCAACTTTGTTTATTCAAAAACACGGGGAAGATATTTTAATTGTGCAAATATATGTCGATGACATTATTTTTGGCTCTACAAACAAAAAGTACTCAAACGCTTTTGCCAGATTAATGAAACAAAATTTTGAAATGTCAATGATGGGTGAACTTACGTTCTTTTTGGGACTACAAGTTCATCAGTCTCCCCGTGGAATTTTCCTAAATCAGTCCAAATACGCTCTTGAGATAATTAAGAAACATGGAATGACCAGTTGTGATACTTACAATACTCCTATGGCTAACACAACTAAGTTAGATGCGGATCCAAATGGGAAACCAGTTGACCCCACAAAGTACCGAAGTATTATTGGGTCACTGATGTATCTCACCGCTAGTAGACCGGATATTGTATTTGCTGTATTTATGTGCTCTCGCTATCAGTCCAGTCCAACTGAACGTCACCTCAATGAGGCTAAGAGAATCCTTCGATACGTAAAGGGAACCATTAATTTGGGGATCTGGTATCCGAAGGATTCCGGTTTTGAACTAATAGCTTTTTCAGACGCTGATCATGCAGGGTGTATGGATACACGCAAAAGTACTTCTGGTGGTTTGCAGTTTCTAGGAGATAAACTCGTGTCTTGGCAATCAAAGAAGCAGGATTGCACATCACTATCGTCAACAGAAGCTGAATATGTTGCCATGTCTGCCTGCTGTGCACAAGTCATTTGGATGCGTACACAACTAATGGACTACGGTTACTTATTCAACAAGATTCCGATGTACTGTGACTCGAAAAGTGCGATAGCGATCTCGTGCAACACGGTTCTGCATTCAAAGTCTAAGCACATTGATCTCCGTTATCACTTCATCAAGGAGCATGTTGAAAAGGGTACAATTGAGTTATATTTTGTGGGTACAGAATACCAACTGGCAGACTTGTTCACAAAACCACTACCCCCGGGAAGGTTTACTGAGCTAGTTCACCGGATTGGTATGCGGTGTTTGACTCCGGATGATCTCAAATCTTTTCTTGAAAATAATTAACCGAGTCAAATACCAAAAACTATCTTTGTAAATATTTATCAAAAACAAATTACAAAATCAAAAAACCCTCATAAAATTCCAAAAAGATGTTACATTTTACTTACCTTTCTTTTATTTTAGTTTGTCTTGTTTTTCATATGCATGTACACCATCTTCGTCAACACCTTGGTTATCAAAAATTTCAAAATTTTCAAACCAAGTGTTCAGGGGGAGAAAATGTTCTTCAAAATTCAAAATCTTGTGCAAACATGTGTACGTGCATATTTCTTTGTAGTTATGATGTTATTTTGCAATGGTGGATCGTCAAAGGTTATCTCGTATCATTTCTTTCTTCACTTTTACTTCTTTGTTTGCCTAATATCATTTCCATTAACTGTCGTTAACTTTAACCATTAAATAAATTCATTAGGACATGTAATATGGTTTTACTTGTAGTCCAGGGACTAATTTTGCCAAGTTGTAATAAACTTTCAAAAAGTTAAACCAAACAAACACACCCCCCCCCCCCGTTTTTTTTCTTATTTCACAATAACAAAAACCAAAAACAAACACCTTTACATCAAACGGCCATAATTCAAACTCTCAATCCGTGTTCTTGATCATCAAACCGTAAGTAAATTCATGTTCTTTAGCTCATTCTAACGAATGGTTTTTAACGAATCGTGTTTTAGATGGCTAGATTTCGTGTAATTTGGATTCGTAGAACTAGGGTTTTCGAAAACTTAATTTTTGCGTGAAAAATGTGTTTGTGATTATGAAAACATAGGGCTTTTGTACTTTATCATTGCCTAATCATATCCCTAACACCTAATCATTACAGTTTTCACGTATAAATTGATTTCGATAATTAGGGTTTATGTCGAATTAGGGCTTTGTGATTGTGTGATGTTTTTGTGTATATTATTGGTGGGATTTGTTTGTTTAAGTGTTTATAACATGCCTATGCTTGTTAATTGTTCCAATTCATCAGTATGCATGTTCTAGATAATTAGGGTTCATGTTCAATTTGGGGCTTTTCATTTGTGTGTCCTTGAGTCTAATTAAACTGTTTGAATGTGTTCTAATAAGTGTTAATTGATGTAATTAAGTGGTTTTATCACATGAACTCTTGTTAATCATGTTCTAGATAATTTTAGGCTTCGCTATTTTTCGAGATCTTTTATATGTTGCCTAAGTGTGATTCTAACTAATGCTTATCATTCAACATACAGGCTTCATTCAAAAGATTCAAAGATTTCTCTAAAAAACGTACGACTTCAATGATCTCGAAAAATTCTTGTATAAGAATTTTTTCGAGAAAATTTTTCGAGAAAATTTATCGAGATCTTTTCTCCTAAACTTTTTCGAGATCTTTCCAAATTTTCGAGATCTTTTCGTTATCGAGAAAATCTTGGAAGATTTTGAAATATCTCAATAAAGTTTTCGAGAAAATGAAAATGTCGAGATCTTTCATAAATTATCGAGAAAATATGAAATGAAGTTATCGAGATCTTTTACTAAGAATTATCGAGAACTTTTGGAACAGTAAATTTATCGAGATCTTTCCTATGGAAATTTATCGAGATCTTTCCAGCACAAAAGTTATCTAGATCTTCATTAGTGACAGTTTTCGAGAACTTTGTTGGTCATATTTTCGAGATCATGTATTGCATAATTTTTGAGTATTCAAGTGATTGTAACTTTTCGAAAACTTGTATATTGAATGAATCCTCATGAATATGTGTATTGTGAGAATGTTAGTTAACTTGTGATTGTATTGTGTTATTAAACATGTCACCAAATAACTTATGTGCATTAAATGATATATCATCTAAGTTACATGTTAATAATAATACCATCATTAGTCACATATTAATTAACTGGACCATGATTGCAACATATATGTCTTTGAATATCAAACGTGAACTCGGACTAATAACTAACGTATCTGGATGTTTGATTTCATGACATGACACTTTCAGAACACAAATGGCTCAACACTCTGAATCAGTTCCACAACAACAGAACCTCCCACTACTTGCACTTGGTGAAGTCCTCCCTGCTGACTACAATGTAGGCATAGATCAGAACAATCTTCGCATCGACTTCAACAAACTTAGTATACCTGATGACACATGCAAGATTGTCAAGAACATTCTTCTGGCTCATCCATGCAAGCCATTGCTCACCAAATCCACATCTGTACCAATCTTCTACATCCATCAGTTCTGGCACACTGCTAAGGCCAATTTGGACGACAAATCCTTTACCGTCATGCTGGACCGTCAACAATACACCATTGATTATGATACTCTTCGTGAAGCTCTCATGTTACCAACTTACAACGAATATCATCCGATGCTGACTGAACTGGAAATCCTTGACTACTTCATTGATCTTGGATACGATATTCCTGATAATGAATCACTCACACTTCTCTCAAAATTCAATGTCAAATATCTGCCGCAACCATGGAGAACTTTCTACATGCTGATTGTCAGATCCATCTCAGGAAGAAGGAGTGGTCATGAGCATCCAAGGGTAGAACACATGCAAGTATTCTGGGGAATGATGACCATGACACCGATTAACTTTGCTGCACCAATAATGAGCGACATGCTCCATCACATTCATACTGATCGTGACAGGACCGTGATCCCGTTCATTAGGTTCACCAAACTACTCATAGCATACTTCTGTGAGAAAACCCCTGACTTCATCAAGAGGATGCACGACAGGACAGAACCGAAAGACATATTTAATGAAGACCCAAAGATTTCCTTTGTCAAGTCCATCAGGTTCATTCCAAGAACCAAAGGCATGAGAATCCCAGATCATTTCTTGGATGACGAAATCAGAAAAACTCAGAACTTCAAAATCTATGATAAAGCATTCAAGGCTGGGAGAGTTGGCTTCAATGAGAAAGAAGATGAACCAGCATCTATTGTCCGAACCCGAAGCAAGAGGGGTGGCAAATCCGGTAGCACGAGCAGTACTACAACCTCCCAACAACCAAAGCCTGCTCAAAAGCCACCCACCAGACCAAGAAGGAAAGCTGCACCTAAGCAGATTCCTCAGGATGAACCGTCAGCTTCATCATCTGAAACGGAAACCGACTCTGAGTTCGGCTCCGAATCTGATGACGAAGCAGACTATGTAAGAAGGTCAAAGGCTCCAGATGACCAAGAAGAAAAACTTGATGAAGAAGAAGAGTTTCCAGGGCTTGAACTGACTAAACAATTAAGCAAGGAAACTGCTGAGCAAGAACAAAGAAAAGGCACGGGAATTACCATCAATGAACCAAGTGATGCTGCTCGTGATGAAGAAGCAGAAGATGAACCTACTGCAGAGCCACTGGTTGACAAACGTAAACTGAAGAGTATCATTGTCGACACCAGGGCTGAAAAGAAGCAGGAAGAGAAAGAATTCAGGGCAGCTGTACTACTCAATCTCCAACATCCACAACCTCATCAAACACCGACAAATCTTCCAGGACATGAGGCTGGCTCAAGTAGCACTATAGTTCCTCAGACCGAAAACGAACAACGTGACACTGAAGGGAACATCGTCATGGAAGAAGCTACAGAGGAAGAGCAAGAGCAGACAGAGTACATCACACCTGAATTCATTGCTAAAGTTCAGAGAGATGAGGAAATCAAGAGGAAAGCTAAAGAAGAGACGGATAGACTGCTTCGTGGACTCGATCAAGACGAAGACCTCATTGACACTGATCAATATATCAACAGTCCTCCGCACTCATCTTCAAAGAATCCCCCGACTCCAAAAGGAACACCTCCAAGGGATCCCTCACCTCCTCCATCAGAACCCGAGCACAAATCATCTTCATCATCATCATCACATCACTCATCACCACCACCAGCAAAGAAAACATCCAAAGGCAAATCTGACAAGAAGAAGAAGGGAGGCAAAGCAGCTTTGACAGCATCAAAGCGGATCAAGAAAGCTCTTGATTTGGCAAAGAAGAAAAAGAAGGAGACGCAACAGCCAACTGGAGATCTTAATGACCAAGTACAACTGCTCTCACAACAGGTCAAAACTTTGACTTCACAAGTCAAAGATCTTCAGGATGCAAGTGCACTTGTCGACAAAGTTCTACATGCCGACATGGACGGGATGATCAAGGAGTACACAACAGAATATCTCAACGAAAATCTCGCTGCAATAACTGAACCGGCTGTGTCTGCGCTTATTGAGCCGATTCGTTCTAAATTGAATACCAGGATCAAGCACAACATTGAACGAATGCTTGAGTCAACTCCATTCTACCTTCGCACTAACAGGGATCCTCCAACACCGGAAGAGCTATCTACTGAACAACTGCAAACACTGTTAGCTGTCAAGCTCAGAAACAAGGAGGATAAGACACCTGAAGAATCAACGATGTTCGAGGCACTTCAAGCCATTGCCTCAAAAGAATCTTGCAAGGAAGCTGCCGGTAAACACAAACGACAAAGAAAAGATGATGATCCTGACTCAGATCCGAAAAGCAAGAAGTCAAAGAAGTCAGAAGCACCATCTTCATCACAGCAGCCCCACAAGACTTCTAAGGCTCCTCCTTCCAAACAAAGAGCTCCTGCATCCGGCTCCGGACCGACACAATCAGAGGCACCATTCATGCTTCAACCGTTTGACACTCAGGAAGAACCAGAAACAGCAATACCCGAATCAGAAATTCCTGAATTTCAAACCGGTCCATCGTCTCCAAAAGAGAAGAAGAAGTCCTCAAAGTCAAAGAAGCAGAAGAAAAAGACTACTCAATTCTCATGGCTAGATGTGGACGAAGCTCATGACTCTGATTGGCTGACAACGATGATCAAAGCACAACCACCGCTTGAGACCGACGAACCATTGCCGGGTAATACTTTGCAGATGACTCAGAGTATTATGTCAGGTTTACAAGTTGAAAGGTTGTCAAAGACTGAACTGAAGCGGATTAATCGTGAAGCAATGGACTTTCTCAAAAAGAGATCCGGGAACAAAGTAGAACTCGACTACCACATGGAGAACATAGCCTGTGCTTTATCTGGCTCGTTCGACTGGCTTAACCCTGAATCGAATGTCGATACTGAAACGAAGAAACCTTACTTCACGGACTGGACAAAACCACTACCTCTACTTGGGTTTCCAGAAAAACCTAAGATCCCCTACCGACGCTTCTTCAACAACGACTTCCAATACCTTCAGCATGCACACGAGACCTCCAAGGAACGATATGCATCCTCACTCACACTTTCAATTCCAGCCGCCCGATATGAATTACCAGACATTGAAGAGCACGCACCAATCTACTGCAAATCAGTTGTCCAATACAACAGGGACGCTCTTCTCGGTATTCAACACTGGCCGGAAAAACGAAAGCTTGGCTACACCCACAGACTACATCTCAAGTCCAGTGAGAATGTGAAGCAACCGCTTCGTATCGTTGCCATACTGGAGATCGTGGAAGAGAAGAAATTCAACTACGCCTTCTTGAAGGAAATCGTCGTCAAGAGACTAGACGAGAAGAAGTACAAGTTTTGTGAAGCAGACTTCCCAGATTTGAACCTGAATGACATTGAAGATATGTATCTGCTAAAAGTTCAAGGAAAGCTGCTCAACTTTGAACAAGACACACAGTACAACTTCATCGCATCTCTCCTACTCCACATCAGACGATTAATTGTTCAAGAAAGAGTGGAAGATCTTCAGCTGGGAGTGGAAAGTTATCAGAACACCATCAACCTTACTCAACCACAACTCATGATTCCTGAAATTACCGGGATGTCACAATACTCTCTCGTGCAACAACCGGCATTTGGAGTCATCTACCTCAACAGCAAGCATCAGCTTCGTTTCATGAGGTTCGATGAGATTCAGAAGTTTTGTGATGTCACACTTCAACGAGTTCGT